>BQNB010128667.1:5847-19242 GCA_026074375.1 Tanacetum coccineum
TGCAAAACTCATCCCTTGATTCGTAGTTGTCATTGTTCTACAAGAAATATAATATATAATGAGATTTCGTCCAAAGTAACATCACGATACACAACAGTCGCAAAATAACGTAGGTGTTTTAACCGTATGAGGTGGGTGTTCAACTCGGTAAGGTAACTAGTGGGATCGGCGGAATATGACATGTTTCAATGATATGCAAAATGTTATTATGTATAGTCATGAAATGTTTTAAAGACCATCGTGTCATTCACAATGTCTTTGAGAAAAGTTCTAGTATTTATATAAATAACTCTTATATAAATAAATGTAAAATATACATAAAGGAATGTAAGCATATATGTATATATGTAAGTCATGTAAGCACGTAATGTAAACAAGTAATGTAAGCAAGTAAACAAGTAGTGTGTATGGACATTGAAAAAGTTTCATGTGATGCAATATTTGTGAAAACAGTTATAGTCTAGGTAAAATATGCAACCTAGTTCTCTATAACCTTGGCTCTAGATACCAATCTGTAACACCCCCAAAATGGGTCGCAACGGAATTATGTTCGAGAGCGTTACTTCATAATACAATAGCACAAGATATAAGAGACCAACCTCTAAATGGTTTGTTTGAAAAGTAATCTCGTTGATTTTCTTAAAATTGAACTTGATATAACATTTTTCCCGAAGTTTGCATCACAATGAAAAGCATGAAATAATACAACGAGATTCGATTTGTTGAAATCCATGAATGCAATCTTGAAAAGTTTAGACTCCAATGCACACCAGATAAGCCAAGCATCTAATTCACCTGAGAAATACATGCTTAAAAGTGTCAACATAAAGTTGGTGAGTTCATAGGTTTTTGTAAGTATAAATGTTGGATCAAAGATTCATAAAGTGTGTATGACCATTGTAACCTATACAATAGTCACAAAAATGTAAGTATAAATATTGAAATCAAAGATTTATAAAGTGTGTGTGACCATTGTAACATATACAATAGTCACGAAAATGTGATTACGACTGCACTAAGTTCATAACACTGAGGCTCCGACTTGTATGTATGCCAATCTTTTCAGGCACTGTAAGTGTTCATGTGAATGTAGTTCAATGTTCCGACATGGTATACGTCCGTTAGTTCAATCCGTCGAACTAGTGAGCGCTACTCACCCGAACGGGGATGTCAATCCCAAATAGATCTATTTTATAACATTCGCGCTTACCCACCGTAATTAACAGTTCATGCCACTTAAGCTAATCCGTAATCATTTGAATGAAAGTAAAGTTGTTGCGTCCATAAGTGAAAACAAGTAATGTATCCCACCGCGAGATATGTAAATGAGTGTGTAACGAGTTTGTAAACGAGTTTGTAATGAGTATGTAAACGAGTTTGTAAACGAGCTTGTAAATAAGTTATGAGAACAAGTATGTAAACTATTTTGTAAATGCGCATGTATTCTCCCCCAAAAGAGTTCAAAACAAATAAAATAGGGGCCATGAAACTCACCTCAAATGAAGGTATCGAATGTAGCAAAAATCAACAAAGAATGACGTCACGAATAGCCGGAATGCAACCTAATTAATTATAGGTCGTATAAGTATGATGTATTTGAATAAATACAACATATAAGTTATAGAGTTATATCACCACCTATAAGTCTTTGTTTAATTTATAAATCTGAAACAATATTTAAATCGTACTTGTTGAATAAATGTCTAAGTATTTGTAAAAATATTATATTTGCTCAACAATTGATCATTTGTTAATAATACTTGATTTAATATTTTTAGTATTTATATAATGATATTATATAAATGGTTTAGTTGTTTTATAAAATAATATTTATAAAGTTAAAATCTTGTATAAATATTATATAAGTGATACTACATTGTTCCTTAAGGTTTTTATAGCTCAAACGGACCCGAAAACACTCGTAATCCATGTTTTATAATTCTAACAGCTTTATATACTTTTAAATAAAAGTGTAGAAAATTATTTATAAAAGTTAACTAGCTTTTATAATTCTAGTTAAGTATCTATACACTTCTAATTTTTGAAAATTTGATGTTTTTAGTAAAATATAATTCCGAACAACTTTGCAGTTTTACAATTTGGCCGAATCGGACTCGAATGCCCTCAAAAACTTCATTTTCAGTTTTTGCAGTTATTTCGCAGTTTTCACAGCTTTATAAAAGCTGTGAAATTATATATAAAAATCTTTAAAAACTCATAACTTTCTCCTTTTAACTCTGTTTTACGCGTTTTTTATATGTATGAAATCGTGACGAGATAATCTATCATGATAAATTGTCCACAGATTTTATAAAAATCGGCACCGAAACAGTTTATACAACTGTTTTTGTATAAAAATATTTTTATACATTTAATTATCGAAATCTTGCAAAATTTATATCACCTTCATTATAGCTTCGTTTTTTAAGTTTCTTATATATTCGGAATCGTCATAAAATTTACTATTTAAGTCTGAAGTGTATATGTTTTATAAAAATTCGTACTTTTACAGAATAACCATTATGTCCGAAATAAATAGTTATATAAATTGTTTTTGTAAGTTTTAACATAATTAAATTATTACAAGCATTCTAATTTAATTAGTACAACATCCTTTATATAATTTATGTCCATCAATTTATGTCCAAAAGTCCAAATAATATGTTCTCAACAATTATTTATTTATAGATCTATATAAGTAAATTGTAACAATTAATTATGTAAATTAACTAATACTTGTAATATAATAAATAAAATAGGTTCTTGCATTCTAACACATTTTAAATACCCTTTCATCATGGATATTTATTTCTTTGATCATGTATGAACTTATTTTATTTTATAAAATTTATAAAATAATTAGTAGATGGTGATTAAACAATATAACAATTATGTATGAATATAAATGAAGTAATTATGAAAGTGTAAGGATTAGAGCATCCAATATGGTAAACCTTTCTAAAAGTTTATAATTGTGTTATGACATTAATTTATAAACCTATCCCCACTATGTATAAACCTTTTCAAGTTTTATAAAATCTCACATGTTTAAGTGCATTAAATTATGAAAAGGTCTAATATCCTAGACCTCTTCATGCCACACAAGCTTGAAATAGATGTTCATTATGCTTTACAAGTTTTTAGACCTCTTTATAATTTTATAAACCTTTTCATAAACCACCATAGTGGATGCCCTTATGATAGACCTTATGTAAGTGAATGAAGATGTGAGCACAAGTCAAACCCTAGTTCTTCAACCCAAAATCCTTTTATAAACCCTAATTTCTTCTTCTAGTAACCCTTGATTTTATGAAACCCTAGCTTTGAAACACCCTTGATATATCTTAGATATCAAACCTAAACACCCATGTAAGCTTGTAATCTTGCTAGAAAAAAAACTATGAAACTTTCTTGCTACTAATTCTGAGTCATAGGTTTTTAATAAGAAAGGAAAAGTTTATGATTTTTCTTGCAAGTGAAATGTATGTGTATAAGTCTTACAATAGGCTTCCTTTTATAGTGCAAGTATTTAGTAAACCTATACACAAAACAATAGACTAGTAGTGGTTTAAGGACAATAAGTACAAGTGCTCTCCTCCTCCCTATGAGGAGTTCACTGTTAAAAAGCAAGGAAGGACAAGGTGTACTTGGTTATCCTATGGTTAAAGAAGTGATGGATTACATGGTGGTTAAAAGGAAGGTAGGGATTAATTAGAAGTGACTTTAGTGGAGGATTAATGTTTATTAGTTGTATGTTTATAAAGGGGACGACTAATATGGGTTGATAAGATAGAAATGATATAATTTTATGTATTGTTATCGGGTCTTATCAGGTCGGGTTGAGTCGGGTTTTGATTTTTAAAAACTCACCCGCAACCCGACCCAATAATGGATCAGGTGGTATTCGGGTCAGGTCTTGTCGGGTCGGGTGATTCGGGTTATCGGGTGGTACTACAAATAAAAATGGCTTGCACTGGATCATATGGCTTTTGTTTATCAAACAAGCTGGTATTTAATTCTAATACTTCCTTTCTGTTTATTGGTGTGAATAATTAACAAGCTGGTGTTTAAATCAATATAACATCATCATTTATGTAAAATTAGATTATCTAACTATTAGTTTATGTACCTTTTAATGTCAATTTAGTTTAGTATAAATGGTTAAGAAACTTTTGTTTTGTTTAGAGTTTGTCTTAAACTATGTTTGCTAAGTCAAATTAGCTCATATTAGGCTAGCTTTTCTTATAAGCCGGTATGTACCAGCAACTCAGCCAAGCTGTGCAACACATAAAGTGTACTTAGTTGCAGACCCACAAACGCATAAGTGTCTGTGGTATTATACAAACATTAGTGCAAGAATCAAATGTATTTAGTTGCAGACCTACAAATGCATAAGTTGTTGTGGTATTATACAAACATCAGTGCAGACCCACAAATGTATTTAGTTGCAGACCTGATAACACCCTTATACTGGAATATATATTGTCACGCTCGTCTAAAAATGAAAATAGGAATTACATTTCGGGTTGACCCGATAACCCGATAGCAATATTTTTTAACCCGAACCTGACCCGATAACACTATCTGGTTGTCGGGTTCGGGTCAAAACAACCCGACTAGAATTTTAAACCCGATTCAACCCGACTCGACAAGCCTTATCGGGTTCGGGTTCGGGGCGGGTCAACCCGGCCCTACTAACACCCCTAATTGGGTATTAGAGTGGGTATTTCTTGAAGTATAGATGGGTATTGGTGCTTCCATGCATGCATAAATGTAATTTATTGCGAAACGTAAACTTTTTACGTAACTTGTAAAAATAAAATATAAAAATTTAATAATTATCTTCGTAATAATTATATAACACTTGTTTGATGTAAACTTTTATTTGTTTGATGTCCGTTTACGTTGAATGTTGATTTTTAGTTTACGCGATTTAACTAAACGTTGAAAATTAAAACTAAACGCGTAAAAGTTTAAAATAATTAGTTGAATATTTATTGACGTAAAAGATGTGAAAATGTGAATTGTTACAATAGTTGCGTTATAGGTTTTCGTGCTACGACCCTACATCGGGCAAGTACTTGATTAGTCGGTAGTTTATAAGTTTAAGTGTCTTATCTTCCTACAAGCTAGTTGTGTGAGTGAGTATGAGATAGGTTTGTATTAATTGGTATCGGATCTAGCCTCAACTGTTGATGTTCCAACACTCATAAAGACTAGGGATGGCAACGGGTCGGGTTCGGGGGGGGGGGGGGGGGGGTTAATGTACACGTACCCACACCTGTTTATAATATCTACATCCGTACCCGCTGGATACACGGGTTAATATTATCCATCAGTTTTTCGGGTTTCTCTGCGGGTATCGGGTATCCATAGTTGAATATTCATGGAAAAAATTGTGGGTAACAAGATTAAGTCATACTAAAACCCATCGACAAAATAAAGCTTAACACCCTAATATATTCAATTTTTTTAAAAGTTAAAGAAAACAAACACGATATCAAAACGATTTAACGCTTTCAAATAATTCATGTACAACATTCAGATGTGTAAGATAATAGGATCCTTATATAAAAAAAAACAATGAAAAAAATTATATATAATATATATACTCTAAAAAATTATAATAACAATAAAGTGGGTATGAATTCGGGTAGGGTACGGGTAATCGAGGCGGGTTTTGCTAGAACCGCCACCGAACCTGGCTAATTTTTTTATCAATACTTAAACCCGCATTCAAACCCGACCCAATTGATTCGGGTTTTTGTTTTTCCCATTAGTTTCGGATGCTTTTTCCATCCTAATAAAGACAAAAGAAAGTTTCTAAAAACAAATAAAGAACCATAAAGCCCATATAATACATCAAAATAGCATTCACTTTAATTATAAGCAATAGGGACAAACTAGTCAATTTGCAACCTAAAACATTCAAAATTGAATAACCCATCCAAAAAAGATGCCAGGTCAATAATCCACATACAATCCACAACACCTAACATCAACCGTTGATAACATCACTCCCCAACCGTTAGATTATCTTCACAAAAACACAGATCTAAACCATCTTCAAACTCCCATCTTATTTAAATACATACTGACCCCCTTCACTCAGGTTTTTTAATATATTCACATGTCGCTCGAATTTTGTTTGTATCACCGAATTTATCATTGTTAGTGTTAAGAAAAAAAGTGCTTCTGTTGGTGGTGCCCGAAAAAAAAAGTTGGGTATTGGTGTGAGGTGGTGTTGATATTTTTTGCTGGTTCTGTCGTGTTGGTTTCATGTATGCATCTGGATGTGGTGCTCCTGATGTGGTGGGACTTGTGGTAGGTGGGCTGGGTGGACAGGCGTGTGAGTGCTACCTATCGTATATGGTTGTTATTTGGTAGAGTGGTGTTGTGTTGTTGACATATGGAGAATTACGAGTTATGTTTGAATTGATAGTTTTTTTATTGTAATATACTATCATTGTAGTGTTTTATTGTTAATATATAATGTGTATGTAATATATAACTAAAATGTTTTTTGTTTTAGGAAATCCCGTGAGTTTGACGTGTAGAGAGTTAAGCTAACGTTATTAAAGAGATTAAAAAAAATTTAGGAACACTTTTAGGGAAGAATTATTTAAGGAAAAAAACGAGTTTTTTGGTTGGTTGATAGATTTAGATACTCAAGAGGAATTGTGTATTAATACATTTTTATGAGTTGTCGGCAAGTGAGAGGTCACCTGAAGACAACGACAACCATTGTCGTTCCCTCTTACTTACCAAGTAATGTCATTACATAAATTTGGGCGGGAGGAGTTTGCTCATAACGGGTTAAGGTTTGGTCGGAATTTAGTGATCGCTAGAAGAGGGGCCTATTCCATTAGGATAACTATGTATGACTCAGATACCGATAGGTGGGCATTAAAATGGTCAAATGTTGTTAGATAATTATAATGGAGAAGAGTTTGATAACCTGCATGACAGGTTGCCGTTGCTGCTTTGGCAGTTAGACTGTTGCATTTTGTATTATTAGGTCGTCAGCTAGCACATAATATCCCAGATTGGTGGTTGAGGTTAATAGATGATAAAAATGGAACTTGGGAAATTTATCCTTGGGGTACGTTGGTTTGGGCTCAATTGTACGACCAGTTAGAAAATGTTCGAACAGTAGTACGTGCGAAAACTTGTATCGGCCCAAATCGTCCTATTCCTCGTGCAGCTAAGTATAAATTGTCGTCTTTACATGGGCCTTTATACGGTATGATCCAGTTTTTAATTTGTAATTTTATGTGAATGTTATAATTGTTTAACGAATTAGAAGAAATTATTTTTTTAGACGTGGATATTGGAAGCGTATAACGTACCGGCCCTTAGATATTATGCACATCAACAATGTTATCCAAGATCAGTTGCGTGGTCTAGAGTTACGACATTCCAATGAAAATTTCTTCGTAATTTTTTTGATGCGAGTTTCATTTAATTATGCAGTTTATTTTTGGATCTACCATTTTAATGTTTATTGGATTAGGTTGTTAATGTTTAGTTATTGTCCTTTTTATATTTAGGGAGCTCGACTAATAGAAATGAGACCAATGCCTTTGAGGCTAGAGCATAGGGTGGGTTCCGGAGTCGAGAATTTTTTGATGGGTCGTATTCATGAAGCCCCATCGATAACCGACTGCTTGTAAAACTACCCAGTCGATTTGATGTTCCAAAAAACCGATGATCCCACGTTATGATGAATAATTGATTAATTCTATAAGGAGTTGAAGAAAAATGAATGAAGCCCACGAACAATGCTGAAGAAAAGTGTATAAGTTTTTAATCGGTAAATGGTCTAACGTTTAATTCTGCAGGTATAAATATATAAACGAAATATCAGTTGATAATTAATTGTTTTAATATTATGCAAGGGACAAATCACATAAAAACCAAAACCGATGAAGTTCCTGAACAACTATGTTTCCGACTTTGATTTAGCGTTCTTCAGAACAACGGAGGTATTTTATATTAATGGAATATAATCTTCATTGTTAATCTTAAAAACTAACTAGATAAATTGATCTGTATTTTGGGTTGCAACAGGAGAACCCAAAAACCTTAACGAAGCAGTCTACAGTTCGTTTTTTTTGACATGGCCCAAAGGACCCCAACTATCCGAAAGAACGTTTGAGGAGCCAATCTCGGTCTCGGCATCCTAACCTCTCATCACGGCACACCAAAAATGCGACCTTATGCCAACTACAAGATTTGCCATGTCTTCTACCAATCAGCGCGCCTCATAATTCCCACCCACGTGCCTCATATGTGACCCTCTGTCACAACAAGATTGCCCCATGGGTCTTCTACCAATCAGGCTGTCCATCACAACATCATATGTGGTGTAGTCAATCGGAGTAATCCAATAACTATCTATGTAGTTGTATTCTATAGTTCATACTAATGATGATATACTAATAAAGAAATTATTATCGCTTTCTAGGATGAAATGCTCGATGTAAAGACGAGACTTCCCAAGCAAATATCAGCTTAGCCCATTCACTTGTATGCCAACAACTACGGTCGCACCTAAGAAGCGGGCTAATAATACTAGAAATAAAACGAGGAGCGACAAAGTTTCAGCTTTTAATATGGGTTAATGGCATGTAATAGCGACGTACTTTTCCATTTGAGCCATTATCAGACACGAACCCAAAAAAGTACCACAATACCCATGCAACTTTCAAATTCTGATTCATTATCATACGTTTAAGATTCATCTCTTGCATCGTTAGTCCTTTTGACTAATGACGTTTGTAATTAACTCAAAAATATGTTTTCTTTTTCTTTTCTAATTATTTTTTAAATTTTCTTATTATTTAATTATCTTTGTAGGTCTATATGCCCATCAATTCTGGAGGTGATCACTGGGTAACCGGTGTATTAAATTTACGGTGGTCCACAATTCATGTAATCGACTCTTTGAATAACCCCACAACAAAGAAACATGTTAATGTCATATATCGAAATGGACAATGATTGAATGTCCTTTTGGAAAAGCTAGGGCACTTTGAAAGAGACAGGCGACAAACCATCACAATTTCGAGTTAGTATACAATGACGGTTTGGAGTTCGCGAGCCCACAACAAGGAAACAGTTCGGATTGTGGAGTTGTTACGTGTTGGTGATAAACGCCTTTTTATGCGGAGCGCCAGTATTATATAACGTTGATCCAAATTTTTTTTCCAGCGACTTTAGAGTTCAAATGTGTCTTAGGTTGTACAACTGTCGTTGTGAGGATACTCAAGAATGTGGCTATGATTAGTTTAAGGTTTATAAAATCCTTATGAACAAAGATAATAAAATGATAGTCTCTGTATTTAAACTTTAATTCGTTATTGTCATGGTAATCTTCAGAGTTGTAGATACATAAATAGACAATATAAAAGTAGCATAGACGTAAACAAGCATTACACGTCTTGGTAAATGGTTGTAAATCTCTCAATTATCAAAAAAACATAACATAATTATAATAAAAATGTTACATAATAATAAAAGATCACAATACATAATAATAATAATAAAATGTAATGAATTAAACCACTTGGCTACTCCAGTACCGTATCTTACGAAAACTTAACCACGTTCATCTTTTGTAATGTTAAAGTAGAATGCATTGATGGTTTTGGAGAAAAAAACTTAAACATTAAGCAAGTTCAAAGCAGCCCTGTAGCTATATAATATCATTCCAGAAACCACCTTCACCAAAGACTTTGAGATTAACTGTTCCATGGTGGGGGGCAGGTAATTGTACCAGAGAGATCTTTCATAGTCACCGTGAGATCGCCAAGCACAGTCGGAGAACAAGACTTGACAATTGCAACAACTTGGTCAAGTTTTCCCTTTTTAGAAATTTTTCAATGTCTCCCAAACATCCAGTTACATTGCCACCCTTAGCAATAATATATTAGAGGCACCAACCCAAGCCCCACTATTAAAATCATCATCCCTCATAACTAGATTTTGCATATATTCTGGTTTCGACATTAAAGCCCCGTCCCGAATCAAGAATGAAAACATTTTCTTATCAGCATCTTGCTTGCTGAACAATACCCGCAGGACCGGGTATTATCCTAACTGGATTTGGACAATACCCGATTGGTGTGTCTGGTTGAACAGTACATACAGGAGCGGGTATTATCCTAACTGTATTTGGGGTTGAGGGACTTGGTTCAAACCGTGTGCTAGAAGAGGGGTGCATCACTGGTGTTAAATGGAGATCAGAAATCATCTATATCAAGACTCAGTTCCCCATTTCATTACGTTATTGAAATTGTAATCATTTGATGAGTGATTAGAAGTTATTGATAAAGGAGTACTTATAAGGGAAAAGTTGATGTCAAAATTTAAAACATGACAATGACTTGACGAGTATATCAAATATATGACTTAATATTTTGAGCGACTTATGACAATGACTTGACAAGTTTCTTTTAAATGACAATGAGTTGACAACACTTAAATATATCACTCAATATTTCGAGCGACTTATGACAGTTTTTGTTCATGAGTTGACAATGACAAGTCCTGACACTTAAATATATATCACGCAATATTACGAGCGACTTATGACAGTTTTTGTTCATGAGTTGACAATGACAAGTCACTGACACTTAAATATATCACTCAATATTTCGAGCGACTTATGACAGTTTTTGTTCATGAGTTGACAATGACAAGTCACTGACACTTAAATATATCACTCAATATTTCGAGCGACTTATGACAATTTTTGTTTTGTTTAAATGAGACAAGTCACTTAAATATATCACTCAATATTTTCAGCGACTTACTCAATATTTCGAGCGACTTATGACAGTTTTTGTTTCTTAGTTGACAAGTCACTGTAAATATATCACTCAATATTTCAGCCATTATGACAAATTATTTTTTTTTCTAATGACGAACTGAGTGACAACACATAGTTAGAATAATCATACAACAGTTAGCTTAGGAAAACAATATGTTACAAGTGAATGCTTTACTTCAATTGATAGCCATATTTTTGTAACTATCAACCATCATTAATTCTATCTTACACAAATATGAATTCAAATGTCAAAAGTTTTAGATGTTTAATACATTTCAGAAACGGAGCGAGGCTGCATTATGTATGATGATATGTCATACGCAAAGTTACACGAAATGCTTAAGAAGAAATTTAATATGGAGATGAAAGATGGCCCCGAATAAATATATCGATTAGTCGCCCTTCATTTATAGTAGATGAAATCACAGACAACGAATAGGTAAAATTTTTGTATTGAGCCTGTATGCTTGAGAAGTGATGACATAACACATTTTGTATGTTAGTTCAATCTAAAAACACACAAGAAACTATCATTTTTATGTCAACTAATCAAAATTCATATGTTTTACAATTTTAATGGAAACAGTCGCCTTTTGAAAACATCAGGACATCTAATGAAGAAAGGAACACATCATTTTTTCATAACAATACATACGAATACGTCTTATTTCAATGATGACCCATATGTTCAATTCGAATATAATGCTAAAAGCAATGAATTTGTTTCATAAAAATGACCCTAATTTCACAAAACCAGAATCTTCATTTGCGTTCGGAACATATGACGAAAATGAAAATGAACCAAATGCATGCGTTTGATGGTGTAGACTGAAAACCCACAACCTTTCACATAAATAAAAAATTTCATGACTTTAAAGCCTGACATTCCAGAAACACCATTATACAAGTCCAAACCAATGATTTCTACGCATTATAAAAAAGATTCAGATAATAAAGGTAATACTTTTGATAATAAGGAAGCTTTAGACTTGGCGGGTCAGGTTAAAAGCTATACAAGAGGGTTACCAATTTGTATCACAAAGAACAGATCCGAATAGGTATGAACGAAAATGTTATCATTTTAAGGAATGTGCATGGTCAATTCATGCTAAGCGTTGGGGTAATACAGATTTGTTTCAAAAAATAATACGGATGAATGATGTTCACATGTGTCCCAAAACTCAAACTTATCCTAATCATCGAAATGCCCAACAAAAAAGTCATTGCTCACATTCTCAACCCCCCACTTGTCCGCGGCCGACCTGACCAATATAAGGGATACAATAAGGTTAATCAAGAAAGACCTTCTTGTTCAAAAAAATTATTTTTCTAGTTACTAACTAGTTCTCTTTTATGATTGTGCTGTTGTATTATGATTTTTATTTTGTATCATCATTTCAGACATTGAAATGACTTATCAATTCTGACAACGACATGACTTGACAACTTTATGCTATCAATTTTATTAGTATAAATATACATGTGTACAAGTATGTGTTTCCAACGATTATAATTCTATTCAATCTTCTTTCTTTCACCGGATGTCGACATCTACTAATACTACTTTCTTGTTCGATGTAAACCACCACGACGAATTTAAACTTAACCCACTAACCTATCAAGATGGTTCAGTACTAAATATTAATGTTCCAGCAATGGACTTTGAAGATATGGTTAGTTATCTTACCAGAAAAATCCCTAAACGCTTCACTACTCTATATTACATGTTGCCATCAAACCACACGTTATCAGGTCTTAAAGCAATTAAGAATGATTATGATACTAATGTTATGTACGACATTGCAAAAGTTGCTGGAAAGCTCCAGATTTACGCTGCTCATCATCCCATAGATTTAAGCACGGTGTTGATTCCAAACGATGGTTCATTGGAAAAATCTTTTGCAGGTATCATTTCCGAAGAAACAATATTAAAACTAAAAGAGTCACTCCGCTATCTACATCAAATGCAGAAACAAAACAAAAGGTTCAATTACTATGAATTACTTGGTAAACCTTCTAAACCCTATACGCAAACCATTTTCAATTTTCTTGTTCATAATAATGGGCAATTGGTGATCGGAGATAAAAGAAACCCGGTTTATGTCAATGGTGGAATAATGAACATCACCATTCCAAGAATGAAACTACAAGAGATGAAAAAATATTTGTTTAATATTCTTGGTAAAAATATTATTTCTCTTTATTATACAGTACCACACAATGAATTCTCAATCACCATCAAACTAAGAAACAACTACGATATGCATGTGATGTTTGATATATCTTCAGCACGAGGAAAATTAGAAATTTACATTGACCACGTCGGTGTAAATTTTATTAAACCCAAATATATATACCCAAATGCAGACTTGGCACAACTGATGAATCATGTCATAAGTAGAATAGATAATATAGTCAATATACACACAAAGAGAAAAGCTAAAACTAATGGTAGAACATGTTGGTCCAAAAAGTAGAATAGATAATAATGTCATCAACAATACACAAATGACAGCTGAGAGCCATATAGGTCTCTCAACAAGAATATGTCATCAAATGAC
>BQNB010128668.1:0-16488 GCA_026074375.1 Tanacetum coccineum
GGGCTGTGTTTAACCTCGTGGTTCGTTTTGGTGCCATTTTCTTCAATCACAAGAAAATTTAATACCCGTTAGATTTCATAAAACCATAACCATGACATGACATATGCATGCTAGATAAAGTGAGATCACATCACACAGTGAAATATACAACTGAATTGTAATCAATAATGATATAACCAAATCGACATTCATTCACAACAAATTCGATTATAGACATGACATAATACCACAATTCCATATATAATTGGAAAACATACATGATTGGTTCAGATACAAAACGATCACAACAATTAGGTTACAAGATAAAAGAATATATACAACCTAAATCCATACTAGCCAGGAGTTACCCGTAATACTTAGTACGCTGTACAAAATAACTAGCGATAACAGAATCTAGGAACTGCTACTAGCCTCCTCCGGTAGCTCTGGCTGTGCAGGACCCTTAGCGGGTCCCTGCTGTCTCTGTAACTCTGCCATTTGAGTCTGTAGTCTCTTCACTAGCTTTAGTGCCTTAGTGAGCTGTACCTGCCTCTTGTGGTTCGCTGCCAGCATCTCTGTGATCACCGTCTGTCTCCTATGGTCCACTGACTGTAACTCTCTAATCTTTGACTGCTGAGCTAACACTATGGTACGTAGTGACATAACCTCTGCACGCGCAAGGTCACTCGCATCCATAGATTGTCCCCAAGCCTCTTGAGACATCCTAGCCTCCGCCTCTATGAGTCTAGCAGTACGTGCATGTGTACGCCTATCCCTAAATAACATGTTGAGCCAACCAGCCAATAGCTGTCACTCAGTCTGCTCATCATCCAACCTCGTATAAATCTTGTCTGTGTCCTGCCTAACCCTAGTCTCAAACTCTGTCATATGTCGACCCAACTCTGTGTCAGCACTAGCTGGTGCCCCCTGCATGGTCTCGACTATCTCATCCCAAGAGTCGGTGATCCCATATCCAACATCTCTCTCTAGATCACGCATGATCTCCCTATCCATAGTAGTAACAAAACCATAGTATACCCTAAGACCTCCAGACGGTCTAGCAGCAGCAGCAGACGAGCTCTCTCCGACCTCATATCCAGGACCAAGAGCGATACCTAACCTCTTCTGAGGTGGTAAGGTAACCTCAGGCCTGTCTGCTCTACGGTCAATAGAGAGTAGATGCAAAGGTGGTGTCCCTGATGATGGTGCATCTGTTCTGGTGTGGGAGAGTATGATGGGTGGTGGTAATGGTAGTGAATAGGAAGTAGATGCAACCTCGGCTCTTAGCCTGATCATCGCAGCTTGATAGCCCAACGGACGAATATGACTAGCAGGTGGTGATGGAGATAACACAGGCACTGGTAATGATATTGGTAGTGGTGGTGAGGAAATCTGAGGTAGTGGTGGTGATACTGGTAGTGGTGATAGTATCAAGGGTAGTGGTGGAGAAGGTATCTGGGGAAGTGGTGATGACCATGGGGAAAGTGGTGATGAAGGTGGAGTAGGCATAGCAAGAAGTCTCTCAACCTCTTCCCTAGGAGGAAGTGATATCGGTGTCTCATCTCTGATGGATATCCTAGCAGTAACGCGGTATGCAGGATGTGGTGGTGGTGTGGCCGCAGACTCGTCGGTCTCAAACGGCTCAGTCTCCTCAGCAGATGGGGCCTGATCAACAGCTGGTAAAGCAACAGCTGTAGAGTCGGCAGGAGCTGGGTGCTCCTCCTCCTCCTCATCCCCCTCAATATCAACATCCTCATCCTCGTCATCATCGGATGACTCATCCTCATCATCGCCATCGTCTCCTCCGTCGGCAGGATAATCGGCAGGATCCTCCTCAGGGTCCTCATCATCATCCTCCTCCGGATCCTCCTCAGGATCTGACTCAGGAACATAACCTGGTGAATCAGCAGTAGGTGAGACAGCAGCAGGTAGTGGCTGCTCCTCAGCTGGAAGTATCTCATCCTCTAGTGGCATGAACTCCGGGTATACAGGCTCCGGAACAAACTCTGGTGAAGGTGGGTACTCAGGACCCGGCTCCGTCCAGGCCATATGTAGACTGGTTATGGGAAGCCTGTAAAGAGACCTGCACTTAACAAAAAACATATGGGTTACATCTAGCATCCAAGCAGTCCCTCGTCTCAATCAAGTCAACAACTCCTGGGGATCCAATATCTGATAACCCTCCAAATGGGCTGGAAACAGCAGTGTAGGTAACCGTGGAATCCTCATAATCCGACATGACTGTATCTGAAAATACACAATAGCTTATATTAGTATTTAATATAAGACTCTTATAGTAATATACATTTATATCATAACATGTATATCAATCATGAATGCATCTAGTCCAACAAACTAATGCAACAACTAGTGTAAGTATGGTATGTATGGTATATGGTATGCAATGTATTGTATGTGATGTATGTCCCCGTGCAAACCCCTTTGTAGATTGCAATGTAATGAAAACGTTATAGTCCAGCTAAAAAACATTTGACCTGGTTTGCCCAGTGATAGCTAATCACCCGAACGGGGATGTCAATCATAATAGATCTATTCATAACATTCGCTCTCACAATCTAGTAATTGACAATTCAAGTAAAATGGCTCACTTTGGCATTATCGCTACTTAGCAACACTTAATCTTAATGTAATAACAAATCCTCTTGTTTCCAATTGTAAACAATGCATGTATCTCACCCCAAAAATTTATAAAACAAATCAAGTAACATGTGGGCTATGAACTCACCTTGATGAGGTATATCAAGGTATCAAAAAATGACGTCACGGTAAGATCAAGCAAACCTAATCCATTATAGGTCGTATAAGTACTAATCACATTGGGTAACTACTACCATGTATATTTTCCTATATAGCTAATCACCATCTAATTGTATTAGTGAAATCATATTTATAAAGTTAAAACGTTTATAAATATACCTTAGGGTGAAAAATGACATAACTTGGTTTCACGTTTTCAAGTCCGTTCTTGCGTTTCTTATTTCCATGCTGTTCGTATAAGACGAGTTAATCAAAAATTGACATTTTCTTATTCTTTAAGTCCTCTGATGAACAGTGATTTCACTTTCATTTAAACCAGTTATAAACTTATTTTTATAACTTTAATTTTCATAAAACTCGTAAATGTCGTATTTTATTCCTTATAGCTCCGTTTTTAGCGATTCTTTCGAGTACGTCTTTGTTATTAAAAGTTCTATCATATTAATAATGTTTTCAAAATGCTATTTACCGATGTGAATAGTAACTTTTATAAAAATAGTTTTATAAAAGTATTTTTATACATTTAAGTATATAATCTCGTGTAATTCATAACTCTTTCGTTATTGATCCAAAAATTATGATCCGAATTGTTTTAGAATCCTAAAATCATGTGTGATCTATGAAAAATACTAAAGTTTATATATCAGAAGTATTTGATAACTTGTTTTTATAAAATTTACTTTTATAAACATGGTATTAACGTAAAACGTATATTTGCCGTATCTTTTTCGTTATAAGTCGGTTTTTCGAGTTCTTTACATATTTAGAATCGTCATGAGATGTACTATCATTAGAAAACATAATATGGCTGTCACCATACACGAACCAAAACAGCCCCTTTGAAATCATTATGTATACTTATTTATATAACTTGTTTTATATACTTTTCAACCTAGTAAATTACCATAAGTCTTCCACAACTCTTTTTACCCTATGTCATACATATAATAATGTCCATTGTCCATATTTTGTCCACATTAGTCCATGATAACAAGGTTAACAAGCCATTTACAACACTTTCAAATCATAACTTATTAAGTAAACTTTAAAACCCTAATTTGTATATACACTTTTTATACTTAAACCAACATGGTACAACACTTATATATCATATTTTTAACATTATATTAACAACAACATAACGATATGTACAAAGTGTACAAAACAATGATCACAAGTAAAAATCACTTTTACATGTTTAAAAGTATCCTAATGGTGATTTTGCTATATAGAACATATATACACATAAAATCATGAAAATGAAAAGATGAGGGTTTTTAGATAACCTTAGAGTGATGTATGATGATGATAAATATGATCTAAACCCTTGTTTAGATGAAAAATCCAAGCTTACACAACTTGAAAACCCTATTTTTCCTTGAAAACCCTATTTTTCCAAGAAAATCATAATCTTGCAATACTTGTTTAAATACTTGTAAACCTTTAATCAACCATTGCAAACAATTTAAAACATCTTAGATATGATTAGTATAGTGTGTAAATGAGGTAGATAAAAGGTTTTGAATTATTTAGGGTAGTTTGGATTTGGCCATGGGTTTTTAAGGCAAAAGAGGAGAGAAAAGTTGATTTTTGTTAAGTGTTATAAGAGTGTGAATGTTACTTTACTAGTATGCAAGACTTATAAGTATAAAACTATCCAAATGTAGCATATTAAGTCCTATAACAAGATGAGTAAATCTAGGAATTCTTGGTCATGGTAAGTCTTTACTTAAATGTCTTCATCAGGTTTTAATTGAAATGTTGTTGTACAATTCAAGTTTTGTAAGATTTTTAGATATTTTTCTTGATATATCTCTTCAAATCCGGCCATAGATAGATAAATATGATGTTATTTTGTAAATTTTGGGTATTGGGTACAATTGTGGGTATTTGTTGAAGCGTAGAAAAGTTTTTGTGGTTCCGGGTATGCCTAAACGTATTTTATCGCAAAAAGTAACCAATTTACGTAACCAATAAAAATAAAAATGAACAAAGTTAATAATTATCATTAAAATAATTACCTAACACTTGCTTGATGTAAACATTTAATTGTTTGATGCCTCGTTCAACATAGGAATGATCATTTTTAGCTTACGCGATTTAACTTAACGATTACGATTAAAAGCAAATGCGTACAATACTAAAAATACATAGTGGATTTATTGACGACATCAATGACCCTAAAACACGAGGTGTTATACCCTTGAGGCAATGTAGAAGAGGAATTGCATGAAAAACTTTCAAGTTAAAGATTAGCATTGATGGATAGTCCATCATCTATATAGTAGAACTTGATGCACTTGTTTGGATGTCTAAGTACATTTTACTAGTCCATGAGGCTCACATTAGTGATAATGTGTAGATATTCAAAGAGTAGAAATGTAAATAAATTTCTACTTGCACTTCATTGGTATAGACACACATTTAATGTTGTCTTATCCAGCAGGAGCAATGCATTTTACTATTGATATAGACACACATGTAATGTTGCCTAAATTATGTGAGAGATATGGGCTTATCACCTTGTAAGTGACCTATTTTATTTCTAGATCGTTTTGAAATAAAACATTACTTTCCACATATGTAGCATCATAGTTTTATATTTCATATTATTCTATTAGATAACTTGTCGTTTTTCTGATGTCGCTGCCTGAAAGGTTAATTATAAAATATTTATGGACAATTGCTTATTAAACAATAAAGTTATATATATACTTGTTATACAAATATGATTCGAGTTTGACTTAAATCATATCATATATGTGACATTGTCATATTATTCATACAAACAAACGAAAGCGTAGTAGGCTCATAACCTATAGGTCTCAGGATCGTAACCTAACTAATAATATGCTTATTTTTTTGTATACATGCTTGATGTTGTGCCATGCACAAGTGGGAGAAATCTTAATTGTGTGCAAGGTACATCACATAACAATATGACTAAGGGTTTTTCTCAACCGCATGGTAAGTTTGCTAATATTCTACTAGGACTTATACACCTGATGTATGTCGTCCTACTTAGTACTAATGTCAAGAAATAATGAATAACTAATTTATCATATTCACTAAATGGTTTAGCCAATATAATTATGTTTTCTTGTAAAGACTTCAATAAGAAGTATGCAATTAACTTGAAAATACTGTTGAAGCCAATAGTCGGCGTTTAATAATACTTTATTTTAATATGTTTATTTCTTCTTGTAAAGACATAAACATCAGGTCCTTGAACTGTTTAAAGACTTATAAAGTAAGCAATAGACTTGTCATGTCTCCTTGTCTCTACATGTACATAAAGTCATTGAAATGTTCAAATACTTATATTGTAAAATTAGCGATTAACGTGTTATGTCTTCTTGTTAAGACATGTACATAAATGTTAGGAACACGAAAGTGTCGGTCGCTTCCAAAGATAATTGTCGTTAGCTCGTTAAGTAATTTTTGGAAACTTACATAGTTAGTTAGCTTAGGCCCATGGATAAAACCATGTAAGCCCAAGCCCATGTGCCATGTAGAATTATTTATACACCTCTCCATGCCTTGGAGAGGTGGTCAGTTGGTTGTATTTTTCACATAGTTATGCATTTCTTTTCTTCTACTTTCTCTCACTATAAATGTTTCCCTCCTTCCCACTTTCTCTCTCTAGTTCTTGTTGTTAAAGATTACTCATATTCTACAATTGGTATCAAGATCCATAGAGTGGTGTGTTTAGATATTGTGTTTGTTTTGGTTCGTGTGTTTTTCTTAAAAAAAAGAGGCTCATCTTTTGGTTTTTTTTCTTGTTTTCTAAGCTTAAATTCCACACTAAAAGACCATCTACATCGGTAGCTTTGATCAAGTATCCTTGGATATAGGTGTGTGTGTGCTTAGATTCATACAAAAATCTCTTATTTTGTGTCATTTTGGGTTCGTTAGCTTTTTAAAGGTCAAAATCTTAATTTTAAATTTTTTGGCTTAAAAACCTTAAAGTTTTCATTTTTCTTGTCCCTATAGGCTTAAAAAAGTAGGTTTCGTGAATACCGATCTAGTTATTTACAGTGAGTACCGATCTAGTTATTATTCAGTGATAACCGAACTAGTTAGTTTTGATGCATAAGCTATCACCTTCTCTCTTGCATAACACAACGCCAAACCTTTGATTGTAGGCATCGCATTATACGATAAAATCTTCGCTTCCTTCAAGTAAAGCCAGAATTGGTACACTACACAACTTCTGCTTAAACAATTGGTACGCTGTTTCTTATTTGTCACCCACTCAAACTTGACCTGCTTAGAGGGGAGCTTTGGTCATTGGGTTGGCTATCTTTAAACATCTTCGATGAATCTCAATTATACCCAGAAGACTAAAAATTAACGAAATCACGTTGGTTGACTTAGAGATGACCAATCTTTAATGGATTCGATCGTCGGCGGGTCCTCGTGAATACCCTGGCGTGAATCACCGTGACCGAGGAACTATACTTTAGGAGTGCTAAAATTCACACTCTAGAAGTTGCATTACAACTCCTTATTCTGTAAGGCAAACTCTAAGATTAACTTAACGGTAGTTTTCGTGTTTCATGCTTGTTCTTTTGAAATATATCAGATATCGTCAATAAAGACCAATTTTGAATTGTACCCTAAATAGGTTTGCAACCCAATTTTTAAGGGTCCATGAATACGGCGGGGGGGGGGACAGGTACGTTTGTCTAAACAAATGGCATAAAACTTTATAATTCATAATGGTCGTAACGGGTTCTAAAAGCGGAGTTTCGGAATGTCTTCTTCTTAAACCCTTAGTTGGTGATAACCCGACCTTAGGTCGATCTTTGAGTAGACACTCAACCCTTGAAGCTGATCAAATAAATCATCAATTCTGGGAATGCGGATAAACCGGTTCTTCAACGTCCTAGTTTATTCAATTTCACGGTAATCAATTGCACATTCGTAACGACCCGTACTTCTTTTTGACAAAAAGACTAGTGCTCCCCAGGGTGAGGAAACTAGGTCTTATAAAGCCTTTGTCAGATAGTTCTTTTAGTTGCTCCGACAACTCTTTCATTTCAGAAGGTGCCAATCGATAAGGCGCCCGAGCTACGGGTGCAGCACCAGGTATCAAATCGATTTGAAATTCCACTTGTCGAGTCGGAGGAAGACCCGGCAAGTCCTCAGGGAATACATCAGGAAAATCTCGGACGATTGGTACGTCCTCAAGTCGCTTCTTCTCTGACTTTTCTTCTGTCTCCTTTGTATTTACGCTGTTGACAAAAAAAGACTGACATCCTTTTGCGTGTATTCTTGTGTTTTGGTGTACGAGATATTGTGAGATCGAGCCTCGGTGTCCCTGGTTGTTTTGTCACCATGAAAACAATAAGTTTCATTTCCCTAGGCGATACGATACGATCTTCTTGGCTACACACAATGATTGTTGGGTACCCAACCTATCCAGACTACTTTATTTCGTCGAACTACCAAGTTTACAGTCATCTTAGTCTATGTTGATTGGGTTGGTCGTAGGATATTATAATGTAACAACCATAAGGATGTGTTAAACCCAATTTATTCTCTCGTCGGCTAGTTCAAACGTCATTATAGTGATCTAATGCAGTGGTGTGTAACAATTTGGGATCTAAATGCAGTGATACTTAAATTCTATCGGCAACCAGTATTCGAATAAGATAGAAGAATAGCGGTTTGTTTAGATAGGAAATTCGTACTGTCATGACGTTTGAGTCTGGGTCAGTCCCTGCACGGCCTACCGCATACACCTTCGCTGGAGCATTGCCATTTCTACCTTGGTTACCACGATTGTTGTTGTTCTTTAGCTTTGGAACAACATCGCCTCGTGAAATGCCTTGGCGCCCACACTCAAAACAAGTATGGTCTCTGACCTGACCCGAGTGCCCCTGATTGTTTGCATTGTTTGCATTACAACTCCTACAGTACGGGCAAAATGGCCAACTTTGTTGCATTTGTGGTATTTTGGAGCACATGGACCGTCATGGTGATAATTGCATTTAGCGCATAGGGGTTTAGATCCCCCGTATGGCTTCTTCTCACCAGTCCTTGCAGTGTAGGCCCGACCAGTGTTCTGCCTCTTGTTCTGTTGTTGTTGGTTCTGAGTGTTCCTTGAGGTGTCCTCAAACTTCCTTTTACTCTCTGTCTGGCGTTTAGCCAATGTGCGGATTTTCTTATCCATTAGCTCGCTTGCAATTTCAACTGCATCTTGCATTGCTCTGGTGTAGGACGCCATACACTCCATAATTATGTCGGTAGGCCATTGACTTATTTTTAATTTTATCAGATTCTTCGAGAAAAATTTTTTCCTCCTCGTAAACAAAGATAATCCTAAAGCGTTGGGTATAACTTGTCAAGTCGGTACCCTTCACCTTCAGATCCTAATATCCATTTTTGTTCTTGATATCATTTCGAGGATAGTATTTGCAGTCTTCATTTTTCATGAGTATTCCAAGGCATTACCGTAAGCAGCATCTATGACAACTGTCTTGACATGAGTGTTCCACCATGTCAAAGCAACTGAATGGAGAGTGCAAGTAGCAAACTTGACTTGATTCTCAATTGTACAATTGCTGATGTGGAAAACAGACTCCATCCTTTCAAACCATTGAGATAGACCGGCAACTCCTTCCGTGCCTTTGAAGTTTAATGGTTGACATTTGAGAAAGTCAGTGTAAGTACATTCACGAGCAGCTCATTCTGTCCTTCTAACACCTGTTCCCGAATTATGGCTGTCATCGCCATTCGTACTTCTGTTAGCATCACGTGCTGCCAAAGCGGCAGTAACGCCTTGATCAATCATTGCCTGAAGCTGGGCATTAGTGACAGATGTGGTGTTGGTTGTTTCTGGGGCTGTGTTTAACCTCGTGGTTCGTTTTGGTGCCATTTTCTTCAATCACAAGAAAATTAATACCCGTTAGATTTCATAAAATCATAACCATGACATGACATATGCATGCTAAATAAAGTGAGATCACAGTACTGGTTGAGTACTCGTATTATTTCATCAATAATATTAAAGCTTTTTGTATTTCACTGTTTCATTTCATTTTCATTGTTATTCTTCTTGATCATCAAAGGTTAGATTCCGCATAACCTTTAGTGAAACCGCTTAACAAAGTTTCTCTCATTATTAGTTTGGATTTATCCAAAGTGACAATAACCTTACAAGCTAAGGCATTAGATCTAGGTTTGGGAACAACAATTACTACATGCATATCAAAATATGAAAAACACGATATGTCGTGACAATACCAAAAACAAAGAATCTTGCATTAATGAAAAAGGGGTCTCATCAATACAAAGACTTAACATTTTCTCACAATCCTAAGAAATTCAAACGCATTTCAAATCAAACAAGTACGAAATGAAAAACAATCCGGAGATAGGCTCCATATGCATTCCTATAGTCTTACTCTAGCCACTTCTTTTAACCTCATCTTGCTGTATACCTGAAAATGATGCTTATACGTCAACACAATGGTTGGTGAGAAACATAGGTTTTCAGACACTCATATCAAATCCGTTTTCAAGACACATTACCAAATTACTATGATTATAAAACATGCATAGCAGAACATTTACTAACTACCATACAAGCTAACATGCAATTCAATCCAATCAATCATACAACACACTGGGTAGGCGTACCCATCCACTCCTAAATCTGTGATTTCCTGACATGCTAACACGAAGTACATGCAGGCCAATCACTAATACTTAACATGTTTATTCCCGGGACATGCAAGCGTCCGACTAAATCCACATTGAGTAGGCATACTCATCCGCTCCCAATACACAATCCATATCACATCACATAACATGTAGCATGATACAAACCTATCCCATACTAGGCTCGTAGGACATAACATATAATAGCCAAGTAACAGTCCATGCACAAAGTAAACATATAATCACCGTAATCCAAAACATTTCAAGACACTTTGCATCATTTCCATCCCAAGTTTAAAACACGGTAAAAAGTGGGACTATGTAACTCACCTGAATACTCAAATGCAGCTTCCAAATCTTAACACGCAACTATACAAATAAATAACCACGGTTACACGCGACCAAGCTAAAAGCTCTAGTGTATGTAACACATATATGATGGATGTATAAGGGTGTAATTAACCATCATGGGTCACCCTGACACCATGCCCAACCTTAACCACCTCATTTACACATTACACTAGTTACTTACAATTTATTAAGAATTGTAGAATTTTAGCGTGTCTTTACGTACTTAAAACCTTGATGGCTGATCTCCATAAATTATACCAAAAATCACCTATGTTATTTTATGTGTTAATCAATTACCTTGTGAATTCTAAGTGCTCATTACATGTGAAACTATCTCAAATAAAATCAAACTTCAAAACTGTCCCAATTCGAATCTGATTGCACACTAAAAAGTATGACTCTAATTACCCTACTTAGACATACAATCAGAAGCTATCCTTTTGGGGTTTCTTCATATACATATTGAACTTAACCTCTGTCAATTGGCTAACCCTAATTCCATTTTAAGCTAGGGTTTTACCCTTCCAAACATGACCTAAATCTGACCTGTATCTACTGTTTTGACAACGTTTCTTGTAACTAACTTTTAATTAACTTTCCGAACTCAAAATTGTTCGAGGCTGGACTTTTTGTAAAATAGACTCTCTGAACTTATTCTTAGCCTCACGAAATACCTCAATACATGTTACCGTCATTGAGATATCAATCGAATAACACGACCCAAAATTCTGCTCAACCCTAAATCAAGTTTTAACGCAAATCTAACCTAACCAAGTGCATGATCATAATCTAAAACAAGCCCTAATCACTCTAGCATCATTAAACCTTATTAATATTCTGAATTTTATAAAACCCTAAATCCATCATACATTTATTATTACATGATTACATTAATTAACTAGAATGAACACACACATACTATCACACCCCCAAAATCAGACAGGCAGCGGAATAGTAGCATTGGGGTGCGACTTCATAGCACAACAAACAAGATATAGGAAACGACCTTAACTGGACGTTTAAAATAAGATTTCATTCGATGCCATAGCAAAATATCAGAGTTTACACATTAGGTCCCATAAGTTTTAGAAGTCATAAACATTCAACATACAGTTTTAATTAAACAAAGTTTCATAAACCCAAAAGATGACTTAAGTTTTTAAGGACAAAAAGTTGCATCGAATTATAATAAACATAGAATTCATCTTCATTGATATCCGTCACGGCTCCCATCCAAGCTTATACCTTAGGACCTGAAATTAAACATGTTAAAAGTCAACACAAAGGTTGAGTGAATCCATAGGTTTATCGGTAAAAGAGTGGATCACAAGATTTAGGTAATAGTAGACTATGAAACATATTCAGTAGTCCAAAAAATTGTATTATTGCACTAAGCTCATGACCCCGAAGCCTTAACTAGATTTTGCCCAAAATAGATATAGGATGCTTGCCAAGCAACCTAAAAATTCATCTCAATGTTAAATGTACCATGGTCAACTTATGACCAGAAACTCAAGGTGGGGATTGTCAGTCCCGATAGATCTATCCACAACACTCGCGCTTACAATAGTGGTAATTAACGGTTCATGATCTAGTAGGGACTTAATTGGCAATAGTGGTAACTTAGGCAATAATATTCAGGCAATAATCTGGATAGCATACAGTTTAAAACACTTGTGTCCATAGTAAAACAAGCATGTAATTTCACCCCGTAGAGTTGGCAAACAATTTGATAGTAAAAAGGGGGCTATGAACTCACCTCGAGTGAATGGTAATCAACAAAGTATATCACAATAGAAAATGCGTCACGGAAATGATCGAATGCAACCTAATCCAATATAGGTCGTATAAGCACTAAGCACTTTGATTAACTACTACCATATATAATCCTATATAGCTACATCACCATCTAATCGTTTTAGTGAAATCGCATTTATAAAGTTAAAACGTTTATAATTGCCTCTTTAGTAAAAACGACATAACTTTCACGTTTTAAGCCCGATTTTTACGTTTCTTATGCCCATGCTTTCGTATGAAAACGAGTTATCAAAATATGACATTTTCATATTTTGGACCCACCGTTGAATAGTACTTTTACTATTCATACCAGTTTATAAACTTATTTTTATAGTTTTAGTTATCGTAAACTCGTAAATGTCGTATTTTATTCGTTATAGCTCTGTTTTTAGCGATTCTTTCGAGCACGACTTCGTTATTAAAAGTTACATCATATTAATGATGTTTTCAAAAATAAATGTCCCTGATGAACAGTAACTTTTTATAAAATTTATTTTATAAACCCGGTATTAACGTAAAACGTATATTTGCCGTATCTTTTTCGTTATAAGGCGGTTTTTCAAGTTCTTTACATATTTGGAATCGTAATGAGGTGTACTATCTTTTTAAGACATGATATGGCTGTTACCAAGGTCGAACCAAAACAGCCCTTTTGTATCTTGTTTATAGTTAATTATAAAAGCTTGTTTTTATATACTTTTCTACTTAGTAATTTACCACAAGTTTCCCACAACTCTTTATACCCTATGACATACATATAATAATGTCCTTAGTCCATATTTTGTCCACATGAGTCCATGATAACAAGATTAACAAGTCATTTACAACACTTTTACTTGTAACTAATTAAGTAACCTTTAAAAACCCTAATTTGTTTCTACACTTTTTATGCTTAAACCAACATGGTACAACACTTATATATCTATTTTAACATGATATTACCAACAACATAACATATGTAAAAGTGTACAAAACAATGATCATAAGTAAAAATCCCTTTTACATGTTTAAAAGTATCCTAATGGTGATTTTGCTATATAAACATCATATACACATATAATCATGAAAATGAAAAGTTAAGGGCTTTTAGATAACCTTATAATGATGTATGATGATGAGAAATATGATCTAAACCCTTTTTTAGATGAAAAATCCAAGCTTACACAACTTGAAAACCCTAATTTTCCAAGAAAACCCTAATCTTGCAATACTTGCTTAAATACTTGTAAACCTTTAACCAACCCTTCAAAACACCTTAGGTTATCATAGGAATGATGTGTGAATGCTTGTATGGTCTTAGAAAATCAAGCTATGGATTATTAAAAAGGGGGGTTTGTTGCCGTGGCTATAGAGAGGGATAGATGAGAGAGTTTTGTGGTTTTTCACTTTAGGAAATGAGTATGTATGTGTTTCTTATCTAGTTTCTAGTATGTATATCATAAGGACTAGTCAAAAAGGTGGTATAGGAAGTCTTTGGTCAAGTGAGTGATTTAGGGAAGTCCTTATGGTCAAGGTATGGCCTTTACATGAAAATGTCTTTAGGTTTAATTGAAATGTGTTGTACAATGTCAAGTTGTAAGATTTTTAGATATTTTTCTTGGTATATCTCTTCAAATCCGGCCATAGATAGATAAATATGATGTTATTTTGTAAATTTTGGGTATTGGGTATAATTGTGGGTATTTGTTGAAGTGTAGATTAATTATGGGGGTTCCGGGTATGCCTAAACGTAATTTTATCGCGAAACGTACACAATTTACGTAACCAATAAAATAAAATGAACAATGTTAATAATTATCCTCAAAATAATTACTTAACACTTGCTTGATGTAAACGTTTAATCGTTTGATGTCCGTTTACGTTGAATGATCATTTTTAGCTTACGCGATTTAACGTAACGATTAAAATTAAAAGCAAATGTGTACGAGAAAAAAAATAGTGAATTAAATAACGTCGTACATTGATTAAAAATACGGATTGTTACACATACCTTGATGATTAACACTTAAACAATACTTGAATGACTCTTGGATCTAGCACTTGAAAATCGATTCTTCTAGGGTTTTGGGGGAGGGTTTCATACGACATACAAGGGGGGAAGAAGAAAAAAATTAGGGTTTTAATTATATAGGCACTTAGTTTGAGTCCTAGTCTTATTAGAATTGTGTTTAGATAAATCATAATTCTTTTTTTCTTTTCCTTTATCCTAAACCGATCGGATATATATATATATATATATATATATATATATATATATATATATATATATATATATATATAATATTTGTTTTATATTTAATTATTGATTAACTAATATACTATATTACCTTAAGTTTTCACAAAAACCTAAGCTAATTTGATTAAACCTTTTTACTTAAACGCTAAATACTACACTTTCTAAATATAACTTTTCATTTCACATTTCACTTTCTAATTTTAGAAATTTTGCTACATACTTTTATATTTCACTCACTTATTTCATTTCTAAAATGCTACATTTCCCATAATACTCAATACTCAATATTTCAAACATTTGACATAGCATTACATGCAATATGTCAATCATTTCCATCATCATCACATATGAACACATGGAATATCCATTACTAACACATCCATACATCGAAATGAGATGCCCATACACCCTAAAATGATATTTAGCACATACTTAACTCACTTAGCACACATAAAATCACATAGCACGACACTTAAACACATAAAATGAACTCTTACCCATTTCTAAAGGTCTCACTAACCTGATTAAATCACGTATGTCACAGTATCCCCTCATTGAGGAAATCTCGTCCCGAGATTTAACTAGCAGGTTCAATAACTCGATCCACGAACAACTGTGGGTACTTAATTCTCATCTGATCTTCGTGTTCCCAAGTAAACTCAGGACCACGTTTCGAATTCCATCTAACTTTCACAAGCATTATCTTCCTACGTTTTAACTTCTTAATTTCTCGATCCACAATTTCTATAGGTTCCTCGACAAAACGAAGTGTCTTATCTGTAGGATCCCTTATACACTTCACTTCATATAATCATACACGAATTGAACTAGAAAGTAGAGAAAGAAAGTGAGTTGATTTCTTAGAGAGAGAAACAAGAGAGAGGTTAGAGAGAATGAGAGAAAAGAGAAATGGAATATTATAAATGTAATCAACTAACTTTTCCAAAGAGGAAAAGTTACATATATACCCCGACACATTAAGTGACGCGCGGGATATTTAATTAGGACTCGGGCTCGGGTTTTGCTTGGGATTAAACCCGAAACATATACAATATTAGTTTAACTATCGAGCCCGATTCCCGATATTACACTATTACAACATTAACTAACTGAATGACCGAGACTAACATACATAATGAACGAACTTCATGTTAGACTCAATATTTTGAGGCTAACAATCTCCCCTGAAGTGAGCTCATTAATGACACTCCTTCATGATATAATGAGATTGCTTTTCTCGTTAAGCTCATGTGGTCTTGGTCTTTCTCTTTGGTCTTTGTTGTAGGCTTGTTCCTTCATGCTTTGTGATCTTGACTTTAAGCCTTTGTCATTGTCTTTATCGTCTATGCCATCTTGCGATCTTATGTCTTTGACCAACATTCTCATACTATCCTTCATCTTGAAAGCTTCAAATCAGAGTTTGCGGAAGTCTTTGTTTTTAAATCTTGAGCTTTCATGATAGATTGTCTTTGTAGAATGAGCATGAACATGTGGTAATGAATCGACTTTGGTTGATTGGGATACCTTCACCACCATTTTAACCTGCAGGTTTACATTAGTGATAATCGAGAAAATTGATTTGAAAACCAATCAACGTATTACTTGTAAAAGCATTTTTGTAACACATCGGGAGTTTTAAGATTTTTATCAAAATTCATCAACCGTCAATTCATTTACTG
>BQNB010128669.1:0-13599 GCA_026074375.1 Tanacetum coccineum
GATAAGCCTACATAAGACTAGCAACAAACTCGATTTAAATATGTTAAGGAAAAAACTAAGGTATAAAACCGGTTGGATCAAAATTTATTTCTCGTTCTCACCTTTATTTATATTACAACACTTATTTCATCACTTTATTCCAACATTTATCACTTTTTATGCACACAAATTTTTAAATTTTGCTATTTTCACATAAATCACATATTTTTGGTGGAAAAACGGGTTACGTGAGAACAACGGCTGCAGGTATAATCAAATCGCTAGATTCCCCCCATACTAAAACTACACATTGTCCTCAATGTGATTCCCCCATACTAATTCCAATGTATAATCTTGATATAAAAAGGGTCTCTACACAAATCTAAAGCCATTTATTAATTATGCTAAAGATAAACGTTAGTCGATAAGATTCAGGATATCGGATTTCCTAAATGAAGCTGAGGATATGAAGCTCGAATGTATGAATGGACAAAACCATGAGCACGAGAGTCTTCAAAATCCGGGCAATCCTGGACAAACATCACAAACAAAACACGAAACACGAGAAAAGAATAGGCGAGCCTCCTTACACCAAATGTTAGAAAATAGATAAGAAGATAGAAACGCTTGTTTTTGTTAACCGAGTCACGAGCTTGACTTGACCTCGAATTAAGTTGTCCATAGGGAAGCAAATGGAAAAGAAAATCTCAATCGGGCTTTCATTAATGTTTGGATAAACATTTAAAGCACATGAAAGTTCCATCCCAATGAGATGCCACCGACTCTAAGTGGAGATGTCGGGGTCAAAAATGGTGTCTTCACTCCCGGTGGAGAGAAGTAAAGGAGAATCCGCAGGGTAGGTGAGAAACGGGAGAAAAGTCCGAATGACAAATGTGAAGGAATCGTCATCTTCAACATTTTGAGAAACAACAATCTCACCTCCCCCTGGGTCAAAACATTCATCTGCATTAAGCTCATCAAAATTGTTTATCACGGGTGCATCGGTCTCAATAATTAAGCTAATCTCAACATCCGGTGGTATCGAGTCTTCTGGAACAAGAAATGTATCAACCTCTTCTATAACAATGTTGGTCAACTCACCCTGATCGGGCTTAATCTTAAAAAGAAACGAATCATACTCGGGAAGAGAGTTATTAGCATGAGTAGTGGTACTGCCACTTCTCGTCTCTTCCGTATCATCGCTAAAAGGCTCGAATTCGGGTAAAGAATTATCCAAATGAGAAAGAGAAGTATCAGACTCCTCAAAGAACGAATCACTATCCATGACGGGGATAGGAAATGAGGAAGGAGACTTGAGCACATGATCAGGAGTAGGGTTGTCATTCAAAGATTCGATGTTAGTAATAAGACGACTAATGTTCAACAATTTCTTACGAAGAATAACGTCTTGGATTTGAAGAATATCTTCTAAGTCAAACTCTTTCTCTTCTTGATCAACATCATTTACTTCCTCTAAGCTAACATACTCGATGTCCTCAAAATCATCGTCATCACATGAAGTACCATCATCTTTAGAATCGGATAAAATCTCAGAATGATCGCTCAAAGCATCAAAAGTAGAAGGATCTTCACAAACGGCACATCACACGTATCTTCGGAAATACCCTCGAACTCACTTGAATGGGACAAAGGTTCCAACATTTGGTGTGTTGTTACTAGGAATATGTCAAGATGCTCGTCCCCCATTAATGAGAGAGTTACCGGGCTCCTCGATGGTAATCGGTGTGATTGCTTTAGGCTGCTATATATATAGTAGTATACTATATCATCGTCATTGTCGTAGAAAAAGACGATTCCCAACTAAGACAATTAATAAATTCATATACTCTTTTCTAATATTTCGCACATCCTTTAAAAGGAGTTAACTCATCAATTCTTGAATATCCTCTTGTTGATATTGCTCGTCCGTTAAAGCATCCTTAATTTTGCCAAATCTCTCCCAAGCTATCGATAAAACTTTTGGTGTTACTCCAAAAGGTAAACGACTAAATTTCGTTAAGAAGGTGCAAATATCTTTCATAAAGTTTCTCTAGCTTCTTCATCGTCAATCTAGAAAATTCCAATATGAACTAAAACTTTGAGATTCCGTCACCTTAATCTTGTGACTTCCATAAGAATTTGCAAATCATTCATAAGTTTAAGAAGCAATTCTTGCATAACTCCAGGTTGATTCTGCTCTTCTTTCATAGTTTGCTTAATTTTCAGAAATCTCTCCTCGGCTAGCAATAAAGCCACGCACTTTTCATTAGGAGGTATATGATCATACTCCTGTAAAAAGGCTTGTATAGCTTCCATTAAGTCTTCTCGAGATTGCAAAATTTCTTTATTCGTCTCTTGAGGAGGATAATTGACGAGAAACTGCGGGGGTTGAAATTGGTCAAAACCGAAAAGATTAGAATTATAGAAATCTTGGTACATCGGTTGACACTGAAAAGTCGCATGAGGACCCTCGCAGTTTTCACAACAAGGTATTGTGTGGAAAACTATGGTTGAATTAGTGGAAAATTATTACGAAGTTTTGATGAACAAGGGTCCGATTAGCATTGATACGGACTTGTGTTGGACAATCGTAACCAAAATGAGAATCGTTTCCACATAACTCACAAAAATTCGTCTCGTACCGGGGTTGTGGAGGGTAGTCGGAAATTTTTTGAGATTCATTGAAAGAGTTTGGATTTGGATTATAATCGAATGAATTTCCATCTCTTGAAGCGCAAAATGAACAAAATCATCCTCTTAACGGGCCTTCACACCCACAACAAGTGACAGCTTCCATTAAAAAAAAAACACCATAAGTGCAAGTTTAAAAAAGTTCCAAGTAGAAGATTAACACCACAATACGAACATGTACATATATAACAATTAAAACCATCACATGGTTGTCCATGTAACACCCCCAAAATTTCAACAACGCAGCGGAATACCACTTGGGGTGCTACTTCATAATACACAGCGCTAGATACAAGAGAACGACCTCTAAATGTGTCGTTTGTAAAACAATCTCGTTAAATTTTCTGAAATCAAAATAATAGTTGTCCTATAATTGCATCACCATGAAAAACTTGAATGTAAAGACTCCAATGCACATCAAATAGTCCAAGCATCTAATTCACCTGAGAAAAACATGCTTAAAAGTGTCAACATTAAAGTTGGTGAGTTCATAGATTAGTTTAAATATGAATGTAATCCACTGTATCATCACAGTACCATGTAAAAATCCCAAAGATTTATAAAGAATGCACGACACATTTTATGTCACCAAAAGTACCAATCTTATCCCAAAGATTTATAAAGAATGCATGACCAATTTAATGTCACCAAAATGTTTCAAGTATGTATTGCCACTTTATTCAAGGCAACGTAAATATTCGTGTGAGTATAAAACAATGATTACGATTACTCTAAGTTCATGAAACTGCGACGTAGACTTGTATGTATGCCACTTTATTCAAGGCACCGTAAGAATGTACCCATCGTAGGTGTTCCCTCCAAGAACACCCGGGCATTAAAAAACTAATGAGTATTCCCACTCATGGGTGTTTCCCCAGAACGCCCGGGCAATGTATCAATAATATGTTCCATCTGGTGTATACCTCCAAGAACACCCGGGCAGTATATTTGATGGCCCCGCAGCGTCAATCCAAAATCGTAATCCGACATGGTATAACGTTCGTTCCCAGTGATAGCTAGTCACCCGAACGGGGATTGTCAATCCCAAATAGATCTATCTTATAACATTCGCGCTTACCCTCCGAGTAATTAACAGTTCATGCAACAATAACTAATCCATATTAAAATCTTTTTTATTTCGAAAAGTAAAATATGCATTCGTGACCAAAAATGAAGTCAATGTAATGTATCTCCATACGCGCTAATATAAAGAGTATGTAAACCAATTTGTAAACAATCCTGTAAATGCATTTGTAAACAAGCATGTTCTCACCCCAAAAATATATGTAAAACCAGTAAAACATGGGGCTATAAACTCACCTTGATCAAAGACCACGATCAAATAATCCAAATAAATCACAACCGAATCTGCAACGATCTCGGCCACGACCTATAATTATGTCGCTCTATTATAATACACGTATTAAATACGATCAACGATGCGTACATCGAACGACGAAACATACATATTTTTAAATATGATACAAAACATATATACATGTGATGAGAAATCCACTTGCGCGTCTTTAAACCTTAACCCTTAGTATATTATATGAATATATACTATTTTCCGTCCAATCATAGCTTATGTCGAATATTTACCGAAAGTTACTATTTTTAGACCTTCCGTTTTTAGAACCGAACAGTGGTCTTAAATAATTAATTGAAATAATATATTAACCGACCTTTAGTTTTGACCCGCTATGTCTAAATTTTAAAACTGACAATCCTCGCGGCAAAGTAAAATGTCATTACGAACAACTTTCGTGTTTCGCCGGAAGGCTGAAACGGACTCGAAAGTGCTCAAATCCTTTAATTAAAAAGTCTGTCAGATTTAATATATATTAAAAGTAACATATATTTCTATTAAAGTGTATATTCCATTTCAACATCCCAGTTTCTTCGTTATTGAGAGTTAAAAGTCCGTTTTATATCAAAACGTCCGTCAAAATATAATTTGTTATATTTTATAAACTAAAGTCTGACTTTTCAAAATCTCGAACCCCGAATCCCAGTTCCTATGTTCCTGATACAAATGACCCGTTACAAACGACGCCGCCAAAAAATCCGTATTTTAGCCTCCAAACTCCGTCTAACAATACATCGAAAAGCGCTTATAGATTTATAACAAAGCCCAGTTTTAAATATTAATATCATATTTTACTAAACGCCGCAAGATTAAATAGATTTCATCACATATAAACGATTTGAATAAATAAACGAAACAATCAAATTTCTTTTGTGGTGCAAAATCAAACGCACCCTTTTCGGTGTTGCAAAACCAAGCATTCCGGGTTCGGGTGTTAACTGCCGAACCAACGCGCCCTTTGGGTGCTTATTTTAAATAATCAAATGCACCCCTTTCGGTGTCACAAAACCAATCCAACCGTCCCCTCCCCCCGGCTGTCCCGAGCCAAACCCGACAACCCGGCTGTCCCGCAGCCAAACCAAACACCCCGGCTGTGGTGGCAGCCAACCAACCACACCTTTTGTTGCAAACCAAACCCGACACCCCTTTTGTTGTTAACCCACAACCCAAACTGCACCCTCTTCCGTGTCGTTTAAAAACCAAACGCACGCCGAGACAACCAAACGCATCCCACCTAGGCTGACCCGAACAGCCAAACGCATCCCCCTAGGCTGACCCGAACAGCCAAACGCACCCCATGGTGCTTACCATACAACCCAAACGCACCCTTATGGTTTATTTAAAACCGAACGCAGCCCCCTTGCTGCTACCCTCAAACCCGACGCACCCTATGGTGGTGAACCCAGCCAAACAAACGCACCCCTTGGGTGCTGTCCCAACCAAACGCACCCTTTTGTAGCAAAACCCAACCAGAATGCACCTGCTGCGGTGCTAATATAAAAGCCAAACGGACCCTCGTTGGTGCTGCCGTAAAACCACACGCACCCTAGGTGCTGTAAACAAAAACCAGACGCAACCTGGTGGTGCTAAACCCACATCAAACGTACCCCATCTTGGTGTTATTTTATAAACAAACGTACCCTCGTGCTTGTGAAGACCCAACGAAACAAACACCCTTTTTTTTGCTGCTGTTAAACCACCAAAACAAAACACTTTTTGTGGTGGAAAGTGGTGGTGCGTGGTGGTGATGGTGTGGCAGCGGGGTGAGGTGGCGCGTGGAGGAGAGTGGTGTAGGGGATCGAGTATATCGGGTGGTGAGGATCATTTTTGGGTTTAGCCGAAAAACTCGCCAGAAAAGTTTTTCGGCGGCCGGAAAATATGGGGGAGAGAGAGTGTTTTATAAGTGTGTGTGTATAAGGATGGAAATGAAAATGAGAAAAAGATATAATTTTTTATATATATTAAAACTATAAAATGAAAGTGGCAAGTTTTAATAGTTTGGGGTAAATTTTGTAAATATTACCCAAGGGACCATAAGTGTAATTTGTTGAGAAACTTTTATAAAATATTGGTTCGAGACTCGTTTGAGCGACTTAACGGATGATATCAAATCTCGAAACTTCGCCATTGTTTTCCAAATCATTTTTCTGATAAAAATGAGTATTTAACTTGGATAGTATTTCATAAAGAAATTTTCAATAACATTTTATAAAAATATTCGTTATTGTTTAGAGAACCGTTTATGGTCTCGACCGCAAGTAAAACTAGAATTAAACTTTTAACATGTCATCTCGCGTTATCAACAAACATTTCGAGAAAAAAATGATAACTAATATATTAAATATTTTATTTAATAAAATAGTGTTAATTAAATATAACATAATAATTTCTCGTATTCTAAACTTGAGAGGCATTGCAGGCATTTCTGACTGTTTTCGGGTCTCGGTCAAAACTGAAAAGTTGTCTGGAATATCATTTCACATCAAATTGCTTTATAGTTCGAATAATGAAAACGTGATTCAGCTACTCGTTTTTGATAATTTAGCCTAGGAATAATTTAATATCTCCATATAAAAATTCCAAAAAATTCTGGATGTAACCTACCCTTAAAGAAAACCGTCCCGAGGATTTAAATTTGTGTTTATCCGATTTGTGTGACCAAGGAAAGACTTAAGGTTTAATAACTCGTTCTAAACAAGACGCTGATAACTTTATTCAGCAAAATTCGGTGTTTTCTACACTTCTCATCTACCAAAAAATTTGGCTAGGTTTGTCCAGGATATATTAATCCAACAATATGGTAACCCTCAAGTAAATCCATACAGATCTTATGACTGATCAACCGGTTATAGGGAAAGTCCTCATTATAGTGAAAACCACAAGGAAGAAGGTGTAGTCGCGTGAGTATGTTTGTAAAAAGGTTATTATTTACTAATTGTCCCGAGGACGGAGTCCGATTCACTATCTTAAGGTAGATAATTCACATCAACGAGCTTATGGAAGTAAGGACTCAACTTACTTGGCAGTACTAATTAGAACATTGACTTCAATTGGGTAACTATTTGTCTGCAATGATAATTCAACTGAATCTATATCGACATATGCTTATCTTGTTTAAGGTGTGTTTCTTCACTTAGATTGATAAAGATTTGTACAAATCTGGGACCCACTCACAGAACCCAACAACATCAACCTCACGTCAATACTATAACAAATAGTAATGGGATGCAGCGGGTGAGGACCCTCTGAGAAAACAATATCCCAAGAATAAAATTCAATAAATGAGAGGAGCTCGCGAGAGAGCTTATGCGATAGATGGTGGATTATGGTACTCAGTCGTTAGTTCGATGAATCAGCTCCATTAGCTCAAGTGTGCACAAGTCGGTTAGTTCTACGAACAGTTCGTGATTGCGAGGATTAGCAACGGCAAGAGTAATAACTCAAGAATGAGATAAGGTAGTCCCAAGTGAGGCCTTAAGATTCTGTCGAGTGGTAGAACACATGTGTATTCAAGACCCTTTTCAACAATTCTGGCGATTTTTCGAATTTAGTTCATACTCGTTCATATCGATACCATTAAGCCCATCCAATTAAATTCATTATTCGCATAAAGGAACGTCCTAATTTATGTAAATAATGAATTGATAAACTTATGGTTCAGTGATTTACAATTTATTTATTTAAATGAAGAGGCGTCCCAATCCTTTTAAATAAACAGATTATAAATCATCCTACTTAATAATTCCGATGCAATACGCGTACCCACATAACTTTCAAGGTGATGGATGACATGACGATGCATGTGCTCTAATGAGTATGGGACGAGTGTTCCAAACTCGTCTTTGGAAGCTGGGAGTAAAAACTGCCAGGCGAGATCAACATAGAGTTCAAGATAGTTAATGAGTACTCGGTTAGAGTAAACCAGGTAAAAGTCTCGATGAACCAGTCAACATAGCAATTATCATATAAATCCTCCTATTACAAGTCTCGCCCATACAAGACTTGTAATACTTAGATTTATACATAATCCCATGTAAACAGAACTGTGACGGGTTTTGTTAACATAGCAATTATCATATCAATCCTCATATTACAAGTCCCGCCCATACAAGACTTGTAATACTTAGATTCATACATAATTCCATGTAAACAAAAATTATAACAGTCTTCGCGTAATACGATATTGTATAAAGCTATGAGGAAAAATAATGTCCTTAGAGACCATTGTTTAACTTACAATGCCTGAGAACGAAATGAAACCATTGTGCAACTCACAATGTCATATAGAATAAAATGAGACATTGTAAACTCACAATGTCTAGTATAATTGAGGACCATTGTGCAACTCACAAGTCTAAGAGTCAAATTATCCATTGTAATAAGCTCACAATGTCGAGGTATAATTGAGACCATTGTATAACTCACAATGTCTTAAGAAATGCTCTGGTATTTATATAAATAACTCTTATATAAATAAACGTGCGATATACGCAAAAGATGTAAGCATATATATTACATATATGTATGTCAACTAAGCACTTAATGCAGCACGTAATGTAAGCACATAAGCAAAGTAGCGTGTAGCAACTTTGAAAAATGTTTTGCATGTGATGCAATGATTTGTGAAAACGACTAAGTCCCTAGGGTAAAAATAATGCAACCTAGTCTCTAATAGCCAGTGGCTCGGGGATACCAATCTGTAACACCCCCAAAATTTCAACAACGCAGCGGAATACCACTTGGGGTGCTACTTCATAATACACAGCGCTAGATACAAGAGAACGACCTCTAAATGTGTCGTTTGTAAACAATCTCGTTGATTTTTCTGAAATCAAAATATAATAGTTTGTCCATAATTGCATCACCATGAAAACTTGAATGTAAAGACTCCAATGCACATCAAATAGTCAAGCAATCTAATTCACCTGAGAAAAACAGCTTAAAAGTGTCAACAATTAAAGTTGGGTGATTCATAGATTAGTTTAAATATGAATGTAATTCTCACTATATCATCACAGTACCATGTAAAATCCCAAAGGATTTATAAAGAATGCATGACACATTCTATGTTACCAAAAAGTACCGAAAATTACCCCAAAGAATTATAAAGAATGCAATACAATTTAAATGTCACAAAATGTCATTATGTATAGCCACTTTATAAAGGCAACGTAAATATACATGTAGTATAAAACAATGACAACGATTACTCTAAGTTTTAATGAAACGCGACCGTAGCACTTGTATGGTATGTCCCTTTATATTCAAGGCACCTGTAAGAACTACCCATCGTAGGTGTATCCTACCAAAAAACCGGCAGTAATAAAAATAATTGTTTCCCCACATGGGGTGTTTCCTCCAAAACACCCGGGCAGGTAAGCACATAATATGTTCCCATCATGGGTGTTCCCTCCATAAACACCGGGCAGTAATGATTGTTGGCCCCGCAGGCGTCAATCAAATCGTAATCCGACATGGTATAACGTTCGTTCCCAGTGATAGCTAGTCACCCGAACGGGGATTGTCAATCCCAAATAGATCTATCTTATAACATTCGCGCTTACCCTCCGAGTAATTAACAGTTCATGCCACTTAAGCTAATCCATAATCATTTCAAAAGTAAAGTATCATTCGTGACCAAAATGAAGTCAAGTAATGTATCCCATAGCGAGCTATGTAAATGAGTATGTAAACCAATTTGTAAACAATCCTGTAAATGCATTTGTAAACAAGCCATGTTCTCACCCCAAATAAAATGTAAAACCAGTAAAACATGTGGCTATAAACTCCCCTAGAATCAAAGACCACATCAAATAATCCAAATAATTCGCAACCGAATCTTGCAAACCGGCTATCGGCCACGGCCAATAATTAATGTTCGCTCTATTATAATACACATTAAATACGATCAACGATCGTACATCGGTAACGACGAAATCATACATATTTATAATATGTAACATACATATATACATGTGATGAAAATCCACTGCGCGTCTTTAAACCTAACCCTTAGTAATATTAATGAATTATATACTATATTCTGTCCCAATCATAGCTTATGTCGAATATTTACCGAAAGTTACTATTTTTAGACCCTTCGTTTTTAGGACCGAACAATGTTCTTAAATATAATTAATTGAAATAATAGATCAACCGACCTTTAGTTTTGACCCGCTATGTCTTAATTTTAAAACTGACAATCCTCGCGGCAAAGTAAAATGTCATTACGAACAACTTTCGTGTTTTGCCGGAAGGCTGAAACGGACTCGAAAGTGCTCAAATCCTTTAATTAATAAGTCTGTCAGATTTAATATATATTAAAAATAACATATATTTCTATTAAAGTGTATATTCCGATTTCACTCCAGTTTCTTCGTTATTGGGAGTTAAAAGTCCCGTTTTATATCAAAACGTCCGTCAAAATATAATTTGTTATATTTTTACTCTTCTCTTCAATATGATCGTCATTGAGATAGAAAGCTTCATAATCCGGAAGAGACAAATCAGAACGAGTAGTGGTACTGCCACTACTAATCGCTTCCAGATTAAAGCAAAAAGTTTTAGATAAAGGTAAAGAATTATCAAAGGTGTTAGTCTCCTCCAAGAAAGAGTTAGGAAAGGTGGAGGGAGACTTGATTACAAAATCAGAAGATGGAACGGGATTATCTTTTAATGCTTCGATGTTAGCAATAAGAAGATTGACATTCAATAATTTTTCACGAAGGTTATCGTCTTTGATTGTTAGAAGAATATCAGTATCAATCCCTCTAACTTCCAGGACAACAATCTCCACCACCTCTAAGCTGACGATCTCAGCATCGGGAGGTGATGCATCGACATAATCGATATCCTCATCGTAGGGATAATCGTCATCACTTGAAGTAGAATCATTGTTAGATTCGACAATAGTTTCAAAGTGTTCTTTGAAAGCTTCAAGAGGAGTAGGGTTATCACAGAGAGGCACATCACAACTACCATCGGAAATACCCTTGGACTCACTTGGGATTTGGACAAGGTTCTCGACACTAGACTTTATTACTTCATCCGATTCCGTTGCCGGAATAGTGTCAAGATGCTCATCCTCCATTATGAGAGAGTCAACGGGCTCCTTGGTTGATAAAACGGGTGTGATTGCAATGGTATAGTCCTCGTCATCATCATTGCAAATGGGAATCTTCCAATATCGATCTTTAGCCGCTTGATCTTCCGCAATTCGCCTTTCTTCTTCCTTTTTTTGCATAATTTGACCAACCATATCACATATGGATGTCATTTGCTCCATGATCTTATTTTAAGAATTTAGAAACTCATTTTGAGCATTGAAGGTTGGATGATTGACGGTATATTGCGGGGGTTGAAATTGGTCAAAACCAAAAGAATTAGAATCATAGCAAGAATTTTGCTCATGATAATAGTCTTCATTCATCGGTTGACATTGAAAAGTCTCATGAGGACCCCCGCAATTTTCACAACAAAGATATTGTTGTGGAAAACTCGGTGAAGTTTGTGGAAAATAATCAAAGTTTTGATTGAAACACGGGTCCTGATTGTAGACAAACGGGACCTGAGGTGGACAATCATAGCCATGATGGGCATCGTTCCCACATAACTCACAAGAGTATGGCACGTATTGGGGTTGTGGAGGGTGGTTTGCAAAACTTGGAGAATCGTTAGAAGAGTACGGAGTTGAAAAATTGATTGGTGTTCTATTTCCAACAGTACAATAAAAACAAACTCCATCATATTCATTACAACCACATTGTTGGCACGTACCCAAAAGACATTGTTGTTGCAAACTTTGCAAATTTTGTAGGATCTCATTAAGGTTTTGATTGTAGCATGGTTCCGGATTAGAGATAATCGGAATTTGCGGTGGACAATTGTAACCATAATGAGCACCTTTCCCACAAGACTTACAAGTACATCGTTGACAAAAGATATCGTCTAACGAATCACCACACTCGTAACAACAATTGTGGTCAATGTGTGGAGGACTTCGTGAAGAATTTTAACTGGGGTCTTGATTGAAGACGAATGGCTCTCGAGGTGCACTAACAATGTTAGTGTTGTCATTGAAAGTGTTTAGAATTTCGTTTTCTTCATGAATTGTATACCAACCTTCATTCAAACACTTTCGCACAAAAGCATAAGATTGACAATATAGACCATCAACCGGGTTTCCACAAGTTGCACAATTCTGAGGGGATTTAGGAACAAGAATCTTGTCTTCGAGACCCTCTTTTGAACAACAAAAGTCTGCAGTGTACAAAGATCCACAAGACGAGCATTCTTTAATCGAGAAGAGGGGGTTCAAACGATAATCGAGTGACGCCATAAGAATTAAACAATTTAGAGGGATAAGAAGAAGAATTAAAATAGAGGGTCGAGAAAATAAGAATTAAATGAGAAAGAGGCTAAAAGATGATTATTTTTGGTTTTTCGAGTTTTTTAAACAACATATTTTTTTAAAGGACAAAACGAGATCGAATAACTTAAACCTAATAATCAACAAGCTTCACGGTAGCTCTCTAAAAGTGTTTAACTTTCAAAGGTGAGCCGTATATCGCAAGTGACACAAAAGGCAAGTTTTTGAATCTTTTATTCGAGTTGGGAACTTATTATGGATAATACCTCAATTGAAGGTATTATTTGTTGGTGTTCTTTTACCAACTTGTGATTTTTTATTTCTTTTTATTGACAATGTTTTTATTTTTTTATTTTTTTGGTTTTTCTTGTTTTTATTTCTTTCTTTTTTAAATTTTTTTGGTTTTATATTATAATTATACTAATAAAAGAAAATAAAAAATATTTTTGTATTTTATATATTTTTATAACAAGAAAAATAACTTCACAAGGAAGGTTCTTCAAAAAGCTAATCTTTGAACGAAACACGATAATCGTAACACACTTCCCCGGCAACGGCGCCAAAAATTGATCCGCACCTTTTTATACACGTAAGATATATATAATATATAAATACGTAATAATAAGGAAGATATCAATTATAGTATAGATAGTATTTTCCGTCGGATTTAAGAAATAAACTTTTAACCAAAGTTGTCTCAAAAATCTCCCGTGTCGTTTTCCCTCGGCGAAGTGTGAATTAAAAATCGGTTAAGTTCGTGATCGCGCGTTTCGAATGGGTAAAAAGATTTTTGATTTGGGTTCCTAAATCCTACTTGACATATTGATAAAGTAAATAAAAGCATAAAAACAAGCAAAGCAATTAAAACAGTTAAACATGTAAAGCATTAAAAAAATGAGTATTTAAAACGTGACAATTAAGCAAGCTTAAAAAAAATTCAATTTTAAAATTGCAAACTTCTAAAAATAAATCCTACATTAAAAGAAATTTTATTTTTTTATTATTATTATTCTTTTTATTTATTTATTTATTTTTTAATTTTAAAAAACTTTAATCTAAATGAATGTCGCAAATTAATAATCTCTAATCATATTTAAAATCCGCACTAATTTCTAAACACTAATTGAGCAAATAAATCAACTAACTAAATATGGCAAACATTATAACATCAAAAGATAAAAATAAGTCTACA
>BQNB010128670.1:0-19242 GCA_026074375.1 Tanacetum coccineum
ATAATATTGAAGCAGTTTGTGATATATTCATTGTTGGTACTATTCCATTGCTAAATACTTCTAGAGTATCAAAGTGTAGATTCCGCATACACTTTGATATCCAAACAAAGTCTCAACTATTGTTATTTTGGATTCATCCAAAGTAACAAACACTTTACTACGTAAGGAATCGATCAAGGCGTGGGATCAACAGTTTCTTATCCTTTTGGAATCGTCATGAGGTGTATTATCTTTATAAAATGTAAAACCCATTGTATGAAATTCGAATCCAAACAGCCCTTTGCATAGCTTTTATATATTTAAGTATATACTTTTATTTTATATACTTTTCAACTAATTAAATTACCACAAGTCTTACACAATCCTTTATATCATATGTCATACATATATTAGTGTCCATAGGTCCCTTGTTTGTCCACATGAGTCCATGATATCAATATTAACAAGCCATTACATCACATGAAAACATAAACTCTCCATAAGTAACTTTTAATTACAAGTTTACACTTGAACTTTTTATACATTAACCAAGTGTGTACAAAAGTTATACTTATATTATAACCTTATTTTAGTATTCATATAACATAAACAAAAGTCCATGAACAAGATTAACAAGTCATTTGCCTTACTTTTACTTGAAACTTATTAAGTGAACTTTTAAAACCCTAATTTGTATATATCCATTTTTACACTAAATCAACATGGTACAATACTTTTATGTCCATTTTATCATGATATTAACAACAACATATCATATGTAAAAGTGCACAAATCCATGATTACAAGTAAAAACTCTTTTTACATGTTTAAAAGTCCTAAATGGTGATTTAGCTATAATGAACATATATACTCATAAAAATGATAAAAGTAAAGACATAAGGGTTTTTAGATAACCTTATATTGATGTATGATGATGAGAAATATATCCTAAACCCTTGTTTAGACTTTAAACCCAAGCTTGCAAACTTTCAAAACCCTAATCTTGCTTTTCCTTGCTTAAACCTTGAAAATGCTTAAACCAATCCTTCTAAACACTTTAAGACATCTTAGGAATGATGTAGGGATGTGTGTAAATGTTACAATTAAAATTTTGTATGGATTTGGTGTGTGTTTGTGGAATGTCGTGGGTTAAAGGAGCCAAAAGGGAGACAAAAATTGATTTTTGTTATGTAAAGTGAAGTGTGAATGTTATCTCTTGTAAAGGTGCAAGTATATATGTTATAAGAAAGTCTTGGACAAGTCAAATGTGTCATAGGAAAGTCTTGGACAAGATGAGGGATTTTAGGGAAATAGTTGGTCAAGGCATGGTCTTTTGCTTGCAAAGACTTATGGTTTAATTGGTTGGTGAATGTACAATGCAAGTTGCCAAATTTTTGAGATATTTCTTGTATACTTACACCTATATCCGGCCATAGTAACATATATATGATGTATTTTTGTAATTTTTGGGTATTGGGTATAAAAGTGGGTATTTATTGAAGTGTAGAAAAGTTTTGGTGGTTCCGGGTATGCCTAAATGCAATTTATCGCGAAACGTATACACTTTATGTATCCAATAAAAATAAAATGAACAAAGACCATAATTATTCTCAAAATAATTATTTAATACTTGATTGATGTAAACATTTAATTGTCTGATGCCCGTTTACATTGAACGCTAATATTTAGCGTACGCGATTTAACTTAATGTTTATGATTTAAAGCAAACGCGTACAATACAAAAGATACATTGTGGATTTATTGACGGCGTCAATGACCCTAAAACACGGGGTGTTATATTCATCCATACCCTGTTTTTAAGATATGGAATCCTTAGGAGCAGATATTCCAGGATCAGCTTCTGTTGTGGAATCTACTGTAGCATCATGTCCTGATGCAGACTCAGACTGCAAATGAAAGAAGCTAAATAAACAGGTTCAATAATAATAAATGCGGACATACCACTACTAAGCTGAGGGTAGGCTCCTTTTTCACTGGTGGCCCCTAAAGATGTTGGGCCACCAGCTGCTTAATGTGCCTCTTTATGCATTTCACCAACCACTAGTGTGGGAGGTGAAGGATGGCTTGGGCTTTTGTCCTTGGCCAAACTGGACTCTGTTTCCTTTTTGATTAGCTAGTTTGGGATTTGGATGCCTCAGTGGTGGACTCAGGTGTGTGTTTTGAAGATCATTTTCTTTTGAGTCCACTTTTAGCTCTAGGATTTTTGCCTTAGGGAACCTCCTCAGTTTATAAGGAAGGTTGTGGAGCTTTGGAGTCCACAGGCACATCTAGTTTGCAGATGGCCTTTATGTGGTCAGTTAAAGGAGGTTCTTTAGGTTGGTTTGGCTTCAGTGTCAAGTTGTGAACACTAAAGACCTTAGTGGGGTTTATGGTGAGCTCTTCATTTTCATATTCAAGCATCATATGTTCTAGTATAAGAGATAGAAACCTAGGATAGGGAATAATCTTTTCCCTAGTCTTCTTGTTTAGCTTATGAATTAGATCCTCCTATATTATCTTTGCATAATCCACCTATACTCCATTGGCCAGACAGTACAAGATAGTGGCATCCTTATTTGATATTTGATCTAGGCCACCTGTTTTACCACCTAAACACTGCATGATTTGAGCCATCAGTAACCTCCACCTAGAAGGAAGGCAACTCTTTTTTAGAGTTCCTTTTGCCCCAATCTCTCCCCTATACCCTATTGTTGCAAACCATGGTCTCACTGTTGTTATAGAGGGTGGGGGAACATACATACTTAAGTGAGGTAGGTATTGTGCCCTAAAAGCATTCCTAAAGGTGGTGATATGTATTTCTCCACTAACTCCTCCTATAGGAGAGGATATCCAAACCTTAAAGTCATCTAAGGTCTTTGCAGTATACCAAAATTCACTCAGGTACTCTTTGTGTTGATTTGGAGCTCTTGTGAATGCTTCCTTTAGACAGCATTTGGAAATTGTTGAATCCCAATCTAGATAGATCTTTACTGCCTGTTAAGGATGGTAATTAACCTATGTAATCACAAGCTAATTACAAGAGAGACTCTTGTTAAACAAAGCTATTGTCTATGCGGAATTTAGACAAAGCCTATAAGAAGAACAAGACTATTAAACTAAAAGATCCTTCTATGGATTTCTCCATAACATGGTAACCAACTCCTGCCATTGAAGCATAGAGTTCCATCCGCACGCGGTTCCAACTTTTCTTTTCTAACTTTCTCCGGATCCTTAGCATTTTCAAGCAACATGCCTCCAACATATTTGTTTTGATGTTCTCTGGTTTTCATGCTTCAGTCTGAGCATTCAAGATTTGTTTGGGAAGATCCAAGCCAATAGTCATGATAAGCGCTCGAACTCTATTAGTGATCTCTCTCCTTCTGCTTTTGAGCATCAGCAACAACGTTTGCCTTTCCCGGGTGATAACGAATCTTACAATCGTAATCACTGAGCAACTCCAACCAACAACATTGCCTCATGTTCAACTCTTTCTGATTAAGAATGTATTGTAGGCTCTTATGATCAGTGAACACTGTGCACTTGGTTCCATACAGGTAGTGCCTCCAAATCTTGAGAGCGACCACTACTGCTCCAAGTTCCAAATCATGAGTCGTATAGTTCTTCTCCTGAATCTTCGGTTGGCGTGATGCATAAGCAATCACTTTTTCTCTTTGCTTTAACACAGCGCCCAAACCCTTCTTTGAAGCATCGCAGTATGCGATAAAATCTTCGCTTCCTTCAGGTAAGGCCAGGATTGGTGCACTGTACAACTTCTGCTTCAACAGTTAAAAAGCTGCTTCTTGTTTATCACCCCACTCAAACTTGACCTTCTTCTGGGTGAGCTTGGTCATCGGTTTGGCGATCTTCAAAAACCCTTCAATAAGTCTTTGATAATACCCAGCAAGATCTAAAAATTGACGAATCTCCATTGGTGACTTAGGAGATGCCTAATCTTTAATGGATTCGATCTTGGCAGGATCTATGTGAATGCCCTCACTATCAATCACATGACCAAGGTACTGTACTTTGGGAATCCAAAATTCACACTTGGAAAATATATCAAAATATATCACACTTGGAAAATATATCAGAATATCAATCACGTGACCAAGGAACTGTACAACTCCTTTTTCTTAAGCAATTCTAAGATCAGCTTAAGGTGCTCTTCGTGTTCTTGCTTGTTCTTTGAATATATCAGAATATCGTCAATAAAGACAATCATGAATTTATCCAAATATGGTTTGCACACCCGATTCATAAGGTCTATGAATACGACAGGTGCGTTTGTCAAACCAAATGGCATAACTTGAAATTCATAATGGCCGTAACGAGTCCTGAAAGCGGTTTTCGAAATGTCTTCTTCTCTAACCCTTAGTTGGTGATAACCCGACCTTAGGTTGATCTTCAAGTAGACACTCGATCCTTGAAGCTGATCAAATAAATCATTAATTCTTGGGAGCGGATAATGGTTCTTCACCGTTAGTTTATTCAATTCCCTGTAATTAATGCACATCCAGAATGATCCATCTTTCTTCTTGACAAACAAGACCGGAGCTCCCCAGGGTGAGGAACTAGGTCTTATAAAGCCTTTGTCAGATAGTTTTTTTAGTTGCTCTAACAACTCTTTCATTTCAGAAGGTGTCAATAGATAAGGCGCCCGAGCTACGGGTGCAGCACCAGGTATCAAATCGATTTGAAATTCCACTTGTCGAGTCAGAGGAAGACCCGGGGGGGGGGGGGGGTGGAAGACCGGCAGTCCTCAGGAAAATCTCGAATATGGGTAATCCTCATAGTCGTTCTTCTCCGACTTGTCTTCAACCTCCTTTGTAGTAACATGTGCCAAATAAGACTGGCATCCTTTTAGCATGTATTTTATGTTTTGGTGTATGAGATAATGTGAGTCGAGCCTCGTGTTCGGTTGCTTCCGTCACCGTGAACAAATTAATGGTTTATTTCCCAGGGGATTAACGATACGATCTTCTGCAAACACAAATGATTGCTGGTACTTTGCAAACAATCCAGGCCAATTAGAGCATCGAAACTCAAAACTACCAAGTTCTACGGGCATTAAATTTATGTTGAATGGGTGGTTCAGGAGATTTAATATGCAACCCCTAAGGATAGTTTTTAACCCAATTATTCTCCCGTCTGCTAGTTCGACATCATAATAGTGATCTAAGGTAGATGACGTGATATCAATTTAGGAAATAAATGCAGTAGACATAAAACTCCTATCGACACCAGTATCAAATAAGATAGAAGCATAGTGGTTGTTGAGAAGGAACGTTCCCGTCACGATATTGGAATCTGGGTTTGTCCCTGCATGTCCCATCGCATACACTTTGGCTGGAGCCCTGTCATTACCAACTTGATTCCCATGGTTTTTGTTGTTCTTTAGCTTTGGACATTTCCCTCTTAAAGTGTCCTTGAACTCTGCACTCGAAGCAAGTAGGTTTCTGGCCTGACCTAGTACCCCTCTGATTGTTAGCATTGTTGGCATTTCCCGTACTCCTACAATCACAGGCAAAATGGCATAATTTGTTGCATTTATGGCATTTTGGAGCACACAGACCGTCGTGGTGATAGTTGCATGTAGCGCATAGGGTTTTAGATCCCTCGTATGGCTTCTTTTCACCAGTCCCTGCAGTATAAGCCCTGCCAGTGTTCTGCCTCTTGTTTTGTTGTTGGTTTTGATTGTTTCAGGAAGTGTTTTCAAACTTCCTTTTGTTCTCAGCCTGTCTTTCAGCAATGGTGCTGACTTTCTTATCCATTAGTTCAGTGGCCATTTCAACAGCCTCTTGCATGGTTTTCGGCTTTGATGCTACAATATTTTCATGGATCATGTCGGGCAATCCGCCGGCGTACCTTTCAATCTTGTCAGACTCCTCCTGAAACATTCTAACACATAGCAGTGCTAGTTCCTGGAAACGTTGGTTGTACCCTGTCACATCAGTACCCTTTACTTTTAAATTCAACAATTCAGCCTCGAGCTTTTTAATCTCGTTCCTTGGACAATACTTGTCAGTCATTTTCTTTCTCAGATCGGCCTAAGTCATTGCATATGCAACATCATGACTGATAGTCATAACATGGGAATTCCACCATGTTAGAGCACCTGCTAGAAGAGTACAAGTGGAAAACTTAATCTGATTTTCAACAAAGCAGTTGCTTATGCGGAAAACAGTCTCCTTCCTTTCAAACCATTGAGTTAATTCAACAACTCCCTCAGTGCCTTTGAAATATAGAGGTTTGTACTTCATAAAGTCTTGGTAAGTGCACTCTCGAGTAACGCGTTCAGTCCTTCTGCCACCCGTTCCTGAAGTGTGACTATCATCGCCATTCCTGTTTGCATCACGTGCTGCCAAAACGGCAGTGACACATTGGTCAATCATTGCCTGAAGTTGGGCATTAGTGACTGATGTGGTGGTGGTTGTTGTTAGGGCTGGGGTTGTTATGAACAGTGTTGACCTTGTGGCTCGTTTTGGTGCCATTTTCTTCAATCACAAGAAAATACAATACCCGTTAGATTTCATAAAATCATAACAATGACATGACATATACATGATAAATAAAGTGAGATCACATCACACAGTGAAATATACAACTGAATTGTAATCAACAATGATATAACCAAATCGACATTCATTCATAAACAAATTCGATTACAGACGTGACATAATACAACCATTCCATATATAAATTGGAAAACATACATGAATGGTTCAGATACAAAACGATCATAACGATTAGGTTACAAAATAAACATAACAACTTAAAGCCTTACTAGCCGGGATTGAACCCGCAAAACTTAGTAGGCTATATACAAGATGACTAGCCATAACATGATCTAATCTATGAACTGCTACCAGCCTCCTCTGGCAGCTCTGGCTGTGCAGGACCTCCAATGGGTCCCTGTTGTCCCTGCAGTGCGGTAACCTGTCAATGTAGTGCTGTCACATATCCTTGTAGTGTGGTCACCTATCCCTGTAGTGTGGTCACATGTCCTTGTAATGGATGCATCACTGTCAATGTCTGTATAAGTTGCTGCTGTCGTGTACGATCAGTTGTCCTCAACTCTCTCATCTCTGCAGATCTCCTATGGTCTGCCTTCAGCATTTCTGAAGTCACAGCCTGTCTCCTGCGATCAGCAGCATGCAACTCTCTAATCTCTAACATCTAACCCGGTATGGTAGTGCGTAGTGACATAACCTCTTCGCGGGCAAGATCACTCGCATCCATCGATCGCCTCCAAGCCTCTCGGGACAATCTAGCCTTTGTCTCCATCAGATGACGTGTATATGCATGTGCATGTCTGTCTCTAAACAACATATTGAGCCGACCAGCCAATAGCTATCTCTGACTCTTCTCATCATCTAACCTCATATAAATCTCATCCGTGTCTTGCCTAACCTTAGTCTCAAATGCTGTTATATGTCGACCCAACTCCGTGTTAGTACTAACTAGTGCCCCCTGCAGGGTCTTAACTATCTCATCTCCCTATCCATAGGGGCAACAAATCCGTAGTCTGCCCTAAGACCTCTAGCCGGTCTAGCAGCAGCAGCAGATAAGCTCTCTCCTACATCGTATTTAGGACCAAGAGCGATACCTAACCTCTTCCGATGTGGTAAGGTAACCTCGAGTCTGTCCGCCCTACGACTAGCAGAGGGTAGTAGCAATGGTGGTGATGAAGTAGGAATTGATATGGGCAAGGGTGGTGGTATCCCTGATGATGGTGCATCTGATCTGGTAGGGGAGAGTATGAAGGGTAGTGGTAATAGTAGAGAATGGGAAGTAGATGCGGCCTTAACTCTCATCTGGATCATAACAGCTCGATAGCCCAATGAACGAATAGGGCTAGAAGGTGGTGCTGGAGATAACACAGGTGAGGGTGGTGATAGTGGTAGTGATGGAGATGGTATCGAGGGTAGTGGTAGAGAAGGTATATGGGGAAGTGGTGAAGACCATGGGGAGAGCGGTGATGATGGTAGAGTAGATATAGCGAGAAGTCTGGCAACCTCTGCATCAGACCATACTGGTGTAGGTACTGGAGATGGAATATAAATCCTAGTTGTCATACGATATGCAGGGTGTGGTGGTGGTGTGGCCGCAGACTCATTAGTCTTGAACGGCTCTATCTCCTCCACAGATGGGGCCTGATTCGTAGCTGGTAAGGAAACAACTACAGAGTCGACAGGAGCTGGGTGCTCCTCCTCCTCCTCATCCTCATCAGCCTCTATGTCAACATCATCATCCTCATCCTCCTCCGATGGCTCATCCTCATCGTCTCCGTCATCTCCTCCTTCAGCAGAATAGTCAACAGGATCCTCCTTAGGGTCCTCATCATCATTCTCCTCTAGGTCCGCCTCAGGATCAGACTCCGGGACATAGTCAGGTGACTAAGCAGTGGGTGAGGAATCCTCATCATCTGGCTGATCCTCAGCAACAATCTCATCATCAGCATGCTCTGGGCCTGGAACATAATCTGGCAAAGGTGGTGCCTGCTCTGGCTCCTTAGGGCCAGGCACATAATCTGGAGAGGGTGGGGCCTGAAGAACGGCCTCCACGTATGGGTCCTCTGGCATCCAAGGTATCTCAAGGTACTCGTGATCATCGGCTCTCGGTGATCCTATGTCTGATAACCCCTCAAATAGGCTGGAAACCTTTGTGTATGTAACCCCCGATTCATCCGAATCTGACATGACTGAATCTAAAAATTCAAAATAGCTTATATTAGTATTTAATATAAGACTCTTATAGTAATATACATTTATATCATAACATTTATATTGTTAGCCTCAAAATATTGAGTCAAACATGAAGTTCGTTCATTATGTATTTAAGTCTCGGTCAATCAATTAGTTAAATGTTGTAATAGGAAAGTATCGGGAATCAGACTTGATAGTTAATCTAATATTGTATATGTTTTGGGTTTAATCCCAAGCAAAACCCTAGCCTGGGTCCTAGTCAAATATCCCGGACGTCACTTAATGTGTCGGGGTATATAAGTATCTTTTCCACCTAGGAAAAGAGAGTTGATTTCATTATAATATTTCACATTTCTATTTTCTCTCCCATCTCACTCTCTTTCTTCTTTCTCTCTCTAGGAAATCATCTCACTCTCTTTCTATATTTCTTGATCTAGATCCATGTATGATATGAAGTGTATGTGTTAAAGGGATCCTACAATTGGTATCAGAGCTACAGTGGATTTGTGTATGATTCTTGTGGCTAAACAAGATCAAATTCGTGGCTTGTTTGTTTATTTTTTTTGTTCGAAAATAAAGCAAGAAAAAAAATTAAGATTTGATCTTTGTTTGTGGTTAAAGGTGTTAAAGATTTGTACTTTCGGGCTTAGATCTATCCCTTGCATCATTACTAGGTGGTTTTAACATCATTTCGTAGCTTTCAAGAAAGTTTGAAGATTTTTTCTTGGCTGCGTTTTGTCTAACTGAAAGGGTGTTCTTCATTGCGTTTTGGTCATTGCGTTTTGCTCTCACTGCGTTTTGGTCATTGCGTTTTGCTCTCATTGCGTTTTGGTCATTGCGTTTTGCCTACTGAAGACCCTTTATCAAAGTAAATCTCAACGTTATGCTGCCCAAATCGCAACAAATCTTGCGTTTTGCCTAGAAGATCTTGCGTTTTGTTCATTGCGTTTTGTCTCAAGGTTGCGTTTTGCTCATTGCGTTTTGTCTCAAGGTTGCGTTTTGCTCATTGCGTTTTGTCTCAAGGTTGCGTTTTGCTCATTGCGTTTTGTCTCAAGGTTGCGTTTTGCTCATTGCGTTTTGTCTCAAGGTTGCGTTTTGCTCATTGCGTTTTGTCTCAAGGTTGCGTTTTGCTCATTGCGTTTTGTCTCAAGGTTGCGTTTTGCTCATTGCGTTTTGTCTCAAGGTTGCGTTTTGCTCATTGCGTTTTGTCTCAAGGTTGCGTTTTGCTCATTGCGTTTTGTCTCAAGGTTGCGTTTTGCTCATTGCGTTTTGTCTCAAGGTTGCGTTTTGCTCATTGCGTTTTGTCTCAAGGTTGCGTTTTGTCTCATTGCGTTTTGACTAAAGACACTGCGTTTTGTCCATTGAAAACCCTTGTTTTGTCGATCCGCGCATCAGGTGGTATTTGACCGAATTTGGGAATCTATTAATCATTGTCTAAACATAACAAAACATCAAATCAAACAACAAACAAAGGACTTAAAAGGACTAATCATTCAACAAACACACATTAACATCAATCGATTATTCATTCACGGTTTGTCTATTGATTTTGTAAAATCCCGTTAATTCACTTATCGGTTTTAATCAAAGATTTGTAAAATCCCGTGCACGTTAATTCATTTAAAACCACAATCAATCACTTCATAACACTTAAGATCCGATATCCATTTACAACAACTTCATCAAAATGTCAAATTCAAATACCAATTTGCAAACTCAATCATCGAATGCTCTTCATAATGCTATCATGGAAGCGGGTAGCAAAGATCGTCCACCAATGTTAGCACCGGGTAATTATGTTCAGTGGAAATCCAGAATCAAGAGATACATTGACACCAAACTAAACAATGAACTTATCCACTATTGTCTCTAAAATCCACCATACAAGTATAAATGGACTGAGAAGACAGTTCCAGTTACTGAAGGTAGTTCTGAAACAACTACAGATGGGTATATGGAGAACTATAAGAATGTTTCACAAGACATACGTGATCAACTGAATGCTGAAGCTAAAGCCATTCAAATCATTCTTATATGGATAGATAACGATATCTACTCCACAGTTGATGCTTGTCCTAATGCATGTGAAATGTAGAAAGCCATTGAAAAGTTGAAACAAGGTTAGCAATGAGAGGTGGATAGCCATTGAAAGGCTACAACAGGGTGAACATGACATACATGATGTAAAGACCAAACTGTTCTGGGAAATTTGGGAAGTTTTACTTTCTCAAGCATGGAGAGTGCGCGCGAGTGAGTCGTATTACTCCACGGTTTTTATAAATTATGAATGAGTTGACAAGGAACAAGTTGCAGTTACTACAATGCCAATTGAATGATCAATTTTCTTCAACAGACTTTTCAACCAGAATGTGGTCAGATTTGTGACGGTTGTCAAGCTATCAAAAGAAATAACGCCATCTCATATCACACACTATTTGACATTTTGAAGCAGTATCCAAAATGAAGTTAATGATATTTTGTGCTGAGAGAATAGCCAAAAAGTGCAAATCCAATAGCACTTCTTACAGGCTACTCAACCATATTCATATAAAAATCATATCAACACCAAAACCTCAAAGATCTAATGCAACATAATCTTCTACAATACCTAGTGCAACTACCCGACACAAAGGCAAAGAGATTGCCAAACCAGTTACACCTCAATCTGAGTCGTATCTGAAGAAGAAAGTGAATCTTGAACAAGGTCAAGAGGGATAAGGACATGTAAACGAATGGCACTAACTCCTTGCATAAGTATTTTCAAAGGCTCTACAAACCTACTAACAACGACCTTCGAACTACTTCCAAACTCTAGGAACAAGACTAAAGATACCACATACCAAGGTATAACAACGACCAATCAGTCAAGCAGTTGGGAATCAAAGGACAATGACAGTTTTCTGGGTAGAAACTGTTAGGAAGATCAGTAGATGGCAACAGAATGGGAAAGAGTCTTTAAGAAGTACAAGGGTATTTGCCGACAAGGCAATAAGGAATGCAAAAGAAGCCAAAGCGTGTTAATGGACTACTCGTATCACAAGGAAAAAGATGATGATGTGCACAAAAGCTGAAAAAGGTGTCCACTGCAAGCTGACAAGCTGATTGGCTAGCGGACAACAGAAGAAGAGATTTGATGAAACAGAATTGGAAGCACATACAGTTTTCATGGCCAAGATTCAGGAGGTGTTACCTTGAGAACAAGTTGTTACTGATCAACCATTGGATCATGTACAAAACCATGATGAAAATAATGTGTTTGCAAAAGAAGACAACATTCTGAGCAACCTAATCCATTAATGAAACATATATGTTTTTTGGAGAAGGATGATGGCAATGTCACTTCGATTCCATCAAATATATGTACTAATGATAATCAGGTTGACCAAAAATGCTGCAGAATGTACTGATGAGCATGCTGCGCTTGCTAATGTAAATTGCAAACTTAACTCTTGATACTGAGGAAAACAAAACGATTTTAAAGCAATAAAGAAGCAAACGCATCATGACTCAAGAACAAGAGGAGTTGCAAACTACCCTTGCTGAGACTGGTTGGGCTCTAGGGAGGCTACTATTTGTTCCGAGATATTGTCCTGATTACACTTCAGAACACACAGAATGATCTTGAGAAGTACATAGCCTATATTGACCGGATGTTTGATTATGACAATCTTCAAACAAAGTTAAATGAAACCTAGGACTATTAGCCGTAAAGACATTGACATAAAAGAAGGTTTAAAACTAAAGCCATGAAATTTCTTAGTCAATCAAAAACACGATAAGTTAGTAAAAAGGATTCTTTTAACAAAGTCACAATTTGAAAGGTCAACTCAAAGAAAAAGTAAGGACATTTGGATTTAAAGGATAATGAAGAAAAAAGATATTGACAAGATGATGAAATGGAACAAACAATTAAAGTTTTTTGATGAAATTGTTTACAACTCGTAATCAGTCAATTCATACCATTTTATATGTAGCACCCAAATGCTCGACTTATAATGGTAGACCAACCATTGCTAACCCAAGGTACCGTCAAGAAAAGCTCAGATCTGAAAAGCCCTTTTGTAATGAGATCCCATATGTAATACTTTGATCTTGCAAACAGATTTGCCACCCCAATAGGGAAGAGACCATGACCTCTTGCAAATGAGAGTAGATCAAAAATTGCAATAACATTATTTAAACCATATGATTTCACAAGACAGAATAGTCATTTAGAAATATTCTCAACAGCACCCTCACTAGAGTTCTATCAGATGGAACACACAAAAGAAGTTAGGAAGCCAAATGTGGAGAAAACCCTTTGTAAAACAAAACCAAACATTGCAAAAACTTGTCTTCCTACCCGTTTTCTAAATCCATTAGTAAAAAGTTAGACAAGTTTTTTAACGACATGACATTTTAACAATCAATCAATTTAGAGAAATTTAATTGTCAAGCTTGGTTAAACATACTAGTGATTATTTTCGGGTGCCAAACAGCTAAAATATGTGAAGTTTTGATAAAAACCTTATTAATGCCTCTTTCTATAAAAACTCAAAATGATAGTTTTCGTTTTGAACATGAACTTAAAACGGAAATGCATGAAGAGTATGAGTACGTTAAATCCCTTGAAAAAGAGGTTGACGAACTTGAATCTGAAAAGGCTGTTTTTTCAAACATAAATGATCTACTTCTCGAAGAGTGTGTGTCTAAAGATGTTACACGTTCATATTTGCATTCTCTGTCTGTTCTAAATGCTTATGATGAATTAAAATGCTTGTATCTTCATAAAGTCAAAGTGTAACATCCGAGAATTTTCGGAATTTTAAAGGAGAAATAAGTTATTCCTAGGTTGAAATATCAAAAACGAGCAGCTAAATCACGTTTTCATTATTCGGACTCTAAAGCAATTTGATGTAAAACGACATTCCTGACAACTTTTTAGTTTTGACCGAGATCCGAAAACAGTCAGAAGGTGACTGAAATGTCCTCGCAAAATTTTGAGCACAACGCGTGCCGACCCAAAAAAATTAAATTTATATTTAATTATCATAATTTATTAAATAAAAATATTTAATAAATTAATTATATTGTTAATCGAAAACGTTTGTTAAAAACGCAATTATTGAAGTTAAAATTCATTTTACGGATAAAGTTATCAGAAAAATATATAAATGAATAACAAACATTTTAAATAAATGTTATGAAACAATTATGAAATAAAATCGTGTAAATACTCATTTTTATTGGAAAAATGATTTGGAAAACAATGGCGCAAGTTTCGAGATTTGAATCATCCGTTAAGTCGCTCAACTGAGTCCCGAACCATTATTTTACAAAATAATGCCCAACATTTACACTTTTGGCCCCCGTGAAATATTTATACAATTAACCCTAAACTTATTAATACTTGTCATTAAATTTTAAAGTTTTAATATAAATATAAAAACTTTTATAAAATTTCATTTCCATCTCAAAATTCACACACACAAAAAGATATAACTCTCTCTTCTCTCCCTTAATATCCGGCCACCGCCGGCCGCCGTCGCCGCCGCCGGAAAACTTTTCCGGTGAACCCAAAATCGTTCCTCATTAACCGATCTATCCATTCATCATACTCACTCTCCGCCACTCGCCCTTTTTCCTCCCCCACCACAGCCGCACACCAACACCACCACCATCACTACACCAGCACCACCTCCACCATCGTCACCCCATCGACCACGCACCACCATCCCCGCCACCACTGCTGTACACCACAAAGGGTGCGTCGGGTTCGGGTCAGACCCGACAAGGGTGCGTTTGTGGTTGCGTGTGTAAGCACTAGTCAAATTTATATATGTATAGTATAAATCCCGTGACAATTCTTTCCAATTTGCTTCTCAAACAAGAGAAAATAAAAGGGTAAAATCTCACTTAAGAAAACACAATACGTATATTTTTAACCGGGAAGTATTTCTTCTCGGGTCGTATCCCAACGAAGTCGTGAATTGAAATTCGGGAATAATTCGAATTCGAGTCAAGAATGGATAAAGGTGATGAAAAATTTTAATTTGAATTACACTACAATATAATTCTAAATTAATACTTTAGAAAAACTATTAAAGAATTAATATCGTGAACTAATACGTAAAATTAAAATCGTGATTTAAAAAGGAGGCTAAATCGAAATATTTAAAATCTAAGGCAATACTTTTTTTAAATGGAATAATAGCTCGCTAAATCTTAAAAGGAGGAAAGGGAAAAGAGAGAGTTTTTGTATCTTGGTTAATTGTTGTGACTTAGAGGTATATGTTTAGTTTTTGAGATATGTGTTTTGGAAAGGTGTGGTGTTTTAGATTGATTTTAACGTTGTTTGGAGTGGTTGATGATTTTGGGGTGTGGGATTGGATGTTGAGTGGGGGTTGTATTTTGGAATTTTGAATTTTGTTAAAGATTTAATAGTTTGGGATTTTTTTAAAAATTTAAAGTGATATATTTATTGATTAAACCTCGAGAAAGAAATACTTCCAGTTAAAAATATACGTATTGTTTTTCTTAAGTGAGATTTAACCTTTTATTTTCTCTGTTTGAGAAGCAAATTGGAAAGAATTTTTCCACTGGATTTATACTATACTATATAAATTTGACTATGCTTACACACCAACCACAAACGCACCCTTAGTCGGGTCCTGACCCGAACACGACGCACCCCTTTGTGTGTACCACATGGTGGCGGGATGGTGGAGCGTGGTCGATGGGGTACGATGGTGGAGGTGGTGCTGGGTAGTATGGTTTTGGTGGGATATCTGAGTAGAGTGTGGCGGCTGTGGGGGAGGAAAAAGAAATGGAGCGAGTGGCGGAGAGTGAGTAGATGTAAGTGTGATAGATTCGGTTAATGAGAACGATTTTAGGTATCTCTCGCAGAAAAGTATTTTCCGGCTGCGGTGCGACGTGCGGCCGTACGTGGGGCTGAGGTGTGAGGCGCGGGCCGGTATAGACGGAAAGTTAAGTGTAGAGAAGAGAAGAAGTTATATCTTGTTGTGTGTGTAGTGAATTTTGGGGAGAGTGGAAATGAAATTATAAAAGTTTTTATATTTATATTAATACCTTTAAAATTTAATGACAAGTATTAATAATTTAGGTTAATTGTACAAATATTTCACGGGGGGCCAAAGTGTTAAAATGTTGGGCATTATTAGTAAAATAATGGTTCAGGAAACTCAGTTGAGCGACTTAAACGGATGATTCAAATCTCGAAACTTGCGCCAATTGTTTCCAAATCATTTTTCCAATAAAAAATGAGTATTTACAAACGATTTTATTTCATATATTGTTTCTTAACATTTATTTAATTGTTTGTTATCATCTATATATATTTCCGATAAACTTTTATCCGTAGAATGAATTTTAAACTTCTATATTTGCTGTTTAAACACAAATGTTTTCGATTAAATATAATTAATTTATTAAAATTTTTTATTTAATTAATGATGATAATTAAAAATATAAATTTATTTAATTTGTGGTCGCACGGCTTGTGCTCAAAAATTTGCGAGGACCATTTCATCACCTTCCTACTGTTTTCTGATCTCGGTCAAAACTAAAATTGTCAGGAATGTCTTTTAAAAACATCAAATTGCTTTTCCGAATAATGAAAACGTGATTTAGTTACTCGTTTTTGATAATTCAACCTAGGAATAACTTATATCTCCTTTAAAATTCCGAAAATTCTCGGATGTTACACCAAGTCTGGTTCTTTTTAAGTGAAATCATCTCTTCATTAATAGCCTTCTTCCACTGTACGAATTCTTTGCTACTCAAGGCTTCTGAATAAGACTTTGGTTTACCATTCTCTGTCAGTAGCAAATAGTTTGCTGATGGAGAGTACCTTACTGGAGCCCTGGACTCTTTGGTGGATCTTCGTAACTGTGGAGTCTCGGAGCCTCCCTCCTCAGAGGATGCTCTATCTTTAGAGTCTTCTTCATATGATCTTCCACTATCCTCGAAGCTCCCACTCTTTTCGGACTCCTCACTCGTATCTGAGCTCCCACCTGGGCTCTGATTGATTTCTAAACTCAACCCATGCTCTATAATTATGCTTTTATTTGCAAGGTTCTCTGGCGATTCTTCTAACACCACTTGATCCTTCTGATTTGGCTTAGTTAAGTTACTAGAATCTGTTGCAGCCTTGGCTCCATATAGAGAGTCCTCATTAAATGTGACATATATGCTTCGGACGACCTTGTGACTCTTCGAATCCCAAAAGCGGTATTCCATCTCATCTGAGCCATAGCCTATGAATGTGCACTTCACAGACTTTGCATCTAGCTTATCTCGTACAACATCTTTCACCTTAACGTAGGAGTCACACCCAAATACCCTCAAGTGTGCGAGAATAACTTCCTTCCCTTGCCATTCCTCTTCTGGAATTCGGAACCCTAAAGGCACGAAGGGTCCACGATTAATTAAGTAAGTTGCCGTAGTCACTGAATCTTCCCAAAACATCTTTGGGGGCCCTGCATGAAGCCTCATACTCTTTGCTCTCTCATTCAATGTTCGGTTCATTCTTTTAGCAACACCGTTCTGTTGAGGTGTTTTCGGGACTGTTTTCAGCATCCTAATCCTGTTCTCGGCACAATACTCAATGAACTCTCGGCTACTATACTCTCTACCATTATCGGATTTCAAACACTTCACCCGAAGGTTTGTTTCATTCTCCACTGCAGCCTTCCACTTCTTAAAAGTGTTGAATACCTCAGGTTTATTTTTAAGAAAATAAACCCATACCTTCCTGCTGCTGTCATCGATAAAGGCAACATAGTAACGGGATCCGCCTATTGATGCAACAGATGTAGGGCCATATACATCTGTATGAACTAGCTCGAGACTATGTAGTTTTCTTGTATTCCTAGACTTTACGAAGCTTACCTTCGTTTGTTTCCCCAATACACATGGCTCACAAAAGCCTACAACGGCCTTTTCTAAATCTGGAATCCTACCCTTCGAAGCTAGAATCTTCATACCCTTCTCACTCATGTGCCCAAGCCTCTAGTGCCACATAGCTGCGTTGCCCCTACCATCAACAGTTGCGTTAATCCCATCAAAGGGTACCTCAACCATATACAGGCTTCCACGTTTGTTCCTACGAGCTACCACCAAACTACCTTTAGTAACCTTCTACTGCTGGTCTCCGAAGCCTATGTGGTACCCTTCCTCATCAAGCTGCCTAATAGAGATTAACCTCTTCTTTAGGCTTGTAATGCACCTAACATCCTTAAGAGTCTAACTTGTACCAAAAGAAGTTTTAAGGACAACATCCCCAACGCATGCAATGTCTAGAGTCTTGTCATCTGCTAAACGAACCTTACCGGAGCGTAGCTTGAACCTTTCTAACTCTTCTTTGCAATAGGTAGCATGGAATGATGCACCAGAATCCATTATACGACCATCAATCGTATTCTCAATGCAACATACCAATGCGTCATTATAGTCTCCAGCTGCCATGTTAACCTCCTTATCCTTGGAGGTTACAGGCTTCGAACTCTGATTCTGAAAGTGGCTCTTCTGGTTGCAATTCCAACACGTGATATCCTGCCTGTTCTTCGACTGGCCTCTCTTCTTTGATTTCGATCTACTTTTGTTCTGCTTCTGCCCTGTATCTTGCTTTTTGCCCCTGCCTTTGTCTTCTGCACTTAACAAGGAGTTTGAGTACTCTCCAGATGTCTTCCTACGAATATCTTCCCCAAGAATTAAATCACGAATGTTATCGAACTTAAGCTTAGTACTTCCAGTTGAACCACTAACTGCTGTAACAGTGCCTGACCAGCTCTCGGGCAACGAAGAGAGTACAAAAGAGCTTGTACTTCATCATCGAATTTAATATCAACCGACATCAACCTTGATAGGATTGAATTAAACTCGTTTACACGATCTGCAACTGAGGCTCCTTCCTTCATCTTCGTATTAACCAACTGTCGAATAAGAAACACCTTATTTGACGCGCTAGGTTTCTTGTACATGTTAGACAGAGCTTTAAACAAGCCGTATGAAGTATTCTTATTGATAATGTTGTAGGCCACGTTCTTCGCCAATGATAGCCTGACCGCACCCAGAGCCTGCCTATCTAGCAGGGCCCAGCCCTCAGCCTTTATGCCTGTAGGTTTGGCTTCTGCCAAAGGCTCGTGAAGCTTCTTCTGATACAGATAGTCTTCGATCTGCATCTTCCAGAACCCGAAATCGTGACCATCAATTGTTAGGGTATATCACACCTGCACACACCGCTTGAACAAACAAAGAATACAAACAACGCTTGTGGAAAGTAAAGAACACGAGATATAACGTGGTATCTACGACTTAGGTAGTCGTAGCAGTCCACGGGGTCCAACCAGAGAGATTTTATTATTGTGGTACACACACACACAAGAGATACAAGTTTACAATTACAATGAGAGGGTATTTATAAGTGTGAGACCCTAATCCACTTTACTCATTCTACCGATGTGGGATATAAGGCTTCACATCTCAACAGGTAGTTAATTTTACTATCCGAAACTAAATTGTACTGGGTAGGTAACCGGACATGTGCGTATCTAAAATG
>BQNB010128672.1:0-19241 GCA_026074375.1 Tanacetum coccineum
ATCTTTGTTCCTCAACCTTGGTCATAACTCGCGTTTAAGGCTCGCGTTTAATTAACAAGATATTTACAAGAGATATTATTTAAGATATTTATAAGATATTTATTAGATATTTATCTAAAATATCTTTTAGATATTTTTCTTTAACTTAACCCTAGTTAGCTTAACTAGAGTTCCTTAACCTTAGTTAAGCCCTATATAAAGCCTAAACTAGAAAATATAAATCATAACATATATTTCTTAACAAATTTTTCACACATTTCTCTCATTTCTCTCATCATATATCACGGCTCAAAACCATCTCCATAACACATCCATACTTTGATTTTCTAGATCAAATACAAGTGTTCTTACATCTATTCTAAGGTGTTCTAAGAAAGATCGGAGGGTTGATTTCTCGTTTCGAAGATTTAAGAAAGTTTGTGCAAGATTCGGGTTTCAAAGGATTAAGGGTTTTTCTAGTGTTATAATCTCGGGTTTGATATCCAAAACAAGGGTTTAGATCATTTGTTCTTCATCATTCATCCTTCCTAAGGTTATCTAAATACCTTTATACTTTTCATTTCATGATTTTATGTGTTTACATGTTCTTTATAGCTAAATCACCATTTAGAACCTTTGAATATGTAAAAAGAGTTTTTACCTATGGTTATGAAATTATACACTTTTTCTTATGTCATGTTGTTGTATATATCATGGAATAATGGATCTATAAGTATGTTAACATGTTGTTTAAGTATAAACATGATTATGTATAAATTAGGGTTTTTAAAGTGTTTAAAGAAAGTATACTCTTGGATAATAAAGGGCTGTTTAAATTCGACACTTATACAGTAGGTTTTGACTTTTTATAAAAATAATACGCCTCATGACGATTCCAAAATGATAAGAAACTTGAAAAACCGATTTATAACGAAAAAGATACGATAAAAATACGATTTACGTTAATACCGGGTTTATAAAACTATTTTTATAAAAATTACTATTCATTACAGAAAGTTATATTTTTAAAACATCAAATATATGATATAACTTTTAAATACGAGATCGTACTCGAAAGAATCGCTAAAAACGGAACTATAACGAATAAAATACGACATTTACGAGTTTTACGCTAATTAAAACGTAAAAACGGGTTTATAGCTGTTGTGAACAGTAAAATTACTATTCACAACAGAAAGTTGAAAATTTTAATATCTAATATTTTGATCACTCGTCTTTGTACGAAAGCGTGGGCATAAGAAACGTCAAATTAGGGCTTAAAACGCAAAAGTTATGTTATATTTACTAAAACGATAATTATAAACGTTTTTACTTAATCAACCCAATTTTTCCAAAACAATTAGATGGTGATTGAGCTATATAGACCTATATGTGGTATTAGTTATCAAGTGCTATATTACTAGGGAATTTCATAATGAGGCCTCTTCGGATGTCGTATTGACGAACTGTTGGATTTACGATTTAAAGTATCCTAGCTCCTCGTACGTCATGTCATGACCTCTTAATTATGATAGCCCGAACGATAGTATGATGATAACTATATAGGATTGTACATGGTAGTTATTAGACGACGTACTTGAGTACTGATACGACCCATATTTACTTAGGTTGCTTTCGGATATTTCCGTGATACGTTTTCTGCCATTTACCTGATTATTTCATCACTTCACTCCTAAGGTGAGTTCATAGCCCCCATTTCTATCTCCTTGTTTTATAAACTCTACGGGGTGGAATTACATGCTTGTTTTACTACGGACACAAGTGTTTTGTTTTAAACTGTATGCTATCCAGATTATTACCTGCATATTATTGCATAAGTTACCACAGTGCCATCTAAGTCCCTACCATATCATGAACCGTCAATTACCACTATTGTGAGCGCTAGTGTTGTGGATAGATCTATCGGGACTAACAATCCCCACCTTGAATTTCTGGTCACAAGTTGACCATGGTGCATTTAACATTGAGAATAACTTGTAGGTTGTTTTGGCAGACACCCTACCCACTTGGGGCAAAAACAGTTAAGGCTTCGGGGTCATGAGCTTAGTGCAATAATACATGTTTTTGGACTTCGGAATATGTACTTAGTCCTCCATTACTTAAATCTTGTGGTCCACACTTTTACTTATAAACCTATGAATTCACTCAACCTTTGTGTTGACCTTTAGCATGTTTAATTTCAGGTCCTCAGATATAAGCTTGGATGGGAGCCGTGATGGATATCGATGAAAACGGATTCTGTGTTTTAATTAAATTCGATGCAACTTTATCTATAAAAACTTATGTCGTCTTTTGGGATTATTAAGCTTTTGTTTAAAGAACTTATGTAGTATGTCTTTTCTTTTCAAAACTTATGGGACCTAATGTATAAACTCTGATTTTGCTATAATGCATCGAATGTTTTTGTTTAAAACGCCATTTTTAGGTCGTTTCCTATATCTTGATTGTTGTACTTTGACGTAGCACCCCAATGTTACCATTCTGCTGCATATCAGATTTTGGGGGTGTTACACATGGGCAACATTAGGTAGGCAGGAAGAATCTCATATATATATATATATAGAATATTTTACTATATATATATACAAATATACACATAACACCACCCTATGGTGTCAACATCGATTTGTGTGAAAAACATTACTAAGTATGAGTGAGTTGTGATATGGTTATAACTACGTTGGCCACCGTACTTATATTCGCATTCCTTCCCGGTCATATTCAATATTGAGCTCACACATTTCAATGACCGACATAACTAAAGCACCAAACCGCGAACACACAAAAGCAAACAAAAGCGGAACACTGCGCACATAGATCCTATACGCAACTAAACAAAAAATCTTAGGTTATAGTCTAGGCCAATCCACCTAGTTCTCTATAACCTTGGCTCTGATTACCAATCTGTCACACCCCGACAATGGTCAATAATGATCAATCATAACACAAGATACAAAATAGAGAAAACTACATTGCATAAACTCCAAGTGCTATGAAGACCATCAACCTTGAAAAAACTCAAGTGATGTCCCAAATCGTAACTAAAATCCACAATCTCTTGCAATTATTCAAATGCCCACACATGGGATCCAAAATCCAAACTTAAGCCAAACTTCCAAATTCTAAACCAAACAACAAGCAAAGCAAGACTTCAAACAAAATTACACTCGGGATACTTCTAAGTCTGCTATCACAATCACCAAACTATTCTTCTTTCACTTCACCTGAAAATGATACTCGAAAACGCCAACAATAATGTTGGTGAGCTCGTAGGTTTGACCTTAAACCCAAAAGTTGTGCCAATATTTCAACAATGGACAATAGTGCTATATGACAGTGAATATATACAAACAATCTAAGACATAGCATCCCCGCTAGTCAATCATCATATGTCACTTACGCACCTAAAGGGCCTACCAGCTGGAGCACTAATATTATGGTAGGACCACACACAAACCTGGGTAGGCGTACCCATCCGCTCCAATAATCACACAAATACTGGGTAGGCATACCCATCCGATCTAATAATCTCACAACACTGGGTAGGCGTACCCATCCGATCCAAACAATCATGAATCACATAATATTCACATAGCAGTCATAAGCACAAATCTTGTCCCAAAAATAAAACCACATTTCGCACCGATCAATTCAAAACATTTCAAAACACATTTGAGTATCATTTTCCCTCAACGGAAAAACAATAAAAAGTGGGGTTACGAGAACTCACCTCAAGCAAGTCTTTAGCAACCAAATCTCAATCACACAAGCAAATGCAACGACGCCCGCACACGACCTAGTCTAGTTAATATCTCAATTTAATCATCCAATTCCAAAACAATATTCACGTTTGATGCATAGAGTTTAGACGCGTTGTACAATTACCCAAAACAATTTAGTGGTGTGATGGTTGATGACATATTTTCACAATCACATCAATCTCATTCCCCGATAATACATACTTATACTATTTAGAGAAAATAGATAAGTAATATAAGTAGATATTTATAATTAATAATTATAAATATATCTCGACAAGTCCATTCGGTAACCTTAGTCACTTCAAAATAATCATTATACGGTTAAAAATGAAACGTTTACTCATAATAAACACATTAGAGAAGTTTTAAGAAAAATTATATTTTTTGTCTTTTAGTGAATTTATTAAATATATACAATATTAAATAATATTTATTATTTAAAAATCAAAAATCACGTTTTTAGGAAAATTTCTAAGTATAAACTTTTTTACGAAATTTCGACATGACCCATAAGCTTATACAACGTTTTCCAAGGTTTCGAACCTTATTTTTCAACACTTTTCATAAATTCGACACTTTTTGATAAAATTACAAATTCTCGATCTTTAACGTTTACTAAAACGTTTTTCCCAAAATACCGTTCAATATCACTTCGTAAATATATTTCCACTTTCAAAAGTCCGTCAAAACTCTCATAACGACTAAATATCGCTTATTGGGCTTTAAGGCCCAACAAGGGTCCATTAAGATATTTATAAGTCCAAAATACGATCCAAGTCCAAAACCAAGGTCCATTTACATATATAAGCATTTACTTATAAGTAGAAAATAATCTGGACCACAATAAGCCCTCCCATTAAGCTGTGGCTTAAATAGACTTAATGGGCCGTGATTTCTATCTTTTAGGGTATATAATAAAAATATACTACTTATATTAACCAACCAAATCAAGTTTCCCTTGAAAAGGTTCAAAGAAAGAAAATCAATGAAATCCGAGTAGTATATGATATTCCCGGGTCGTTATCCCCAACGAGGCGTGCAATGGAAAGTCGAGAGTCGGTTTGACATTTGATGTTTGAATGAAACAAGGCTTTGAATGGGTTTTCTAAATCTACAGGAAAAATCAATTAAAAGGCAATCTAAACTAAAAACGAATGCAATAACGAATTTAAAAACGTAAACGGGAACGTAAAAACGCGACTAAAAAACTAATTTATCAAAATTTAAACCTAAAATGATTTCTTAACTTTTAATAAACCCTAAGTGACTCAAATGTAAGAGCAAAGAAAACTAAACCAAAAACGAAAGCAATTTAAGCTTGAAAACACGAAAAACGTTAACGGGATTCAATCTCGTTCTTTAAAAATTCAAAATCTACAATTTTAACCCTACGAAAAATTAATTAAAAATACTAAATGAACTTGGAAAAATCTAAAAAAAATGCAGGAAAATACTTTAACTTATGCTGGATCTAAGAAAAATGAAATGGAATTACCAACTTATTGGAATAAGCTAATAATAAGCAAAATTTAGTTGCTAGCTTAAATGGGCTAAAATGGTATAAAGAATAAATAGCGAGTAGGGCTAACAGATAGCCCTACTGGTGCCAATGGTTTGTGTGTGTGACCTGTGGGACGAGTGTGTGATAAGGGAGAGGTCATGGGTTCAAACCCCATGCCTTTCTCTTTTTTAGAAACATTTTTTTTATTTTCTTTTTACCAGCTTATAAAATAAGCAAAACTAACCAACTTTAATAAACACACTTTTTTCACAAACCACTAATAAGCACATAATTAAGCACTTTAAGTTGACAGTTTAAGCTTTTACACTAAGTTATACTAAATGGCTAAACTGTTTGCCTTTTTAAGCCCCAATAAGCAATGCAAAAAGAGAAATAAGCTAAAACAGATATTTAACTACACCTAATAAGCAAATTTGAACAAAAATAAGCTAAGAAAACAAACTGGAAGGCACTAAATTCAAATAAGCACTTATGCCAACAACAGCATACCAAACAGCCTAGGGACACCTTTTTGAGCTTAATTTTAAGCCTTAAGATGGAACCTTATGACTTTAAAACCTACAAACATATTAAATTTAGACTTCAAAGAGCTTATATCAACAATCTAAAACCATTTTGAAATTAAGAATAAGCCACAATGGGCAAATGAAAAGGCTGTTTTTCATAAATTTCAACACTTAGCAATTTTGACAGACTTGGAAAAACTTTTACAAACCAAAGGCAATTGTAACCAACTTTTGTTTACTGCATTTAAACACCAAAAACAACATAAAAACAAGGCTTAAAGGCTATTTTCAAAAGGCTAATCAAATAAGCACTTAAACATGTTTTTGAAACCATAGTTTTAAGCACTTAATAGACAAACCTTAAAAACAAGCTTTAAACTTAGAAGCTTTTGAAAATAGCTGAGGATTACTTAGATGATGCTTGTAAATGCTGGCCAAATGACCCAAATGATTTTAAACAAATTTTTGACCCACTTTGGGTCTTATGCCAAACACCCCTTTATAAGACAGATTTGATTTTTATCTAGATTAATGCTGATTTAAACCACAAATTCATAAGACCAGATGTTCAATAAGTTAAAGAGAGAATATTGAGCAAATTTCAACAACCAATAAGCACTCAAATAAGCTAAAACAGGTTATACAACTTTTTAAGCTATTTTGACAGATTTTAAGTAAAACTTGAAATAATGATTTCTAAACTACAATAAGGCATACATAAGCATCCAATAACATAAATAAGCTACAATAAGCAAACACAAACAGGAAATAAGCAGAAATAAGCATGTGAACAGTAAATAAGCTAAAATTTGAAAAATTGGAAACTTACAAAGCCCTTGCTTAAACAGGGCAAACAATGCTCAAAATAGCTTATCTACACGCTCCAACTTATCAAAGATAAGCTGGTGGTGTCCATAAGGCCATCCATTTCTGGCTTATCATCCAAAATAAGCTGAGGTAATTTTGGGAATGGATTTTTTTTGGTTTTTTTTGTAAAATTTTCTTAAGTACTTAGTATTTAAGTTAAAACAGATGGCTTATATGTTTAAATAAGAGCTTAATATAGCTTATAAGAGACTTTTAACAATAAGAAAAACAGGAATTCAAAATTTAACTTAAAAACTTCAAATTTTCATTAATAGTAAAAAGGTTACAAGACTTGCAAACTAAAAGACAATAATTAAAATGACTTAAAAATAATGCTGAAAACTAAAAACTAGATAAAGACTACTTGCCTCTAAGGGCTTACAATGTCCTATTTATAAAAACGAGCTAAGTGTCTTTGGACTTCTTCCATCTTTGTCTTCTTCTTACTTGTGCTTCTTTTGTGAGGAGAAAAGCACTTGTGTTTCTTGTGTGAGGTGAAATCAGAAGTCATCTCAGCCTTCAAATTTGCTTGGTGCCCAATCCCAACGATCTTAGCCATCGATTTTTTTGTCTTTATCCCTTGACCAATGATGTTTTATGGGATTGCCAAGGTGGCAAACGATCCCATGTGATGGAGAGTGATGGTTTTGTCATGGGGTGAAGTAATCGAGGCAAAATTGACAAGGGAGGGTGAATAGTAGATTTGGCGGGAAATGGGTTCGTTTTGTTTGACTGAGTATACAGGGGTGAAGGTTTGGAAAATGCCAAGTTTGATCCCTCAATATGTATAATGTTATTTCATGGATAGCCCTTTTGGTGTAAAAGTTAAAAGGTTTTGGCAATTAAAGTCCTTCAAGGTGTATTTGATGTTTGCACGTATGGTCCTTGGATTTAACAGCGTTAAGGGTTAAAGGGATAATGGACTTAACAACAGTTAAAGGGATTTGGGCTTTTGTTTGATTTTGGGCCGAGTATAAAAATAAAAGGTATTTGGGCCTTTTCTTTGTAATAGTCTTTATATAATACGTTAATGGGCTGACCCGGCCCATTAGATGGGTACGGGTGGGCCCATTAAGTATTTCTTCGTTTACGGCTTCGGCTTTGACTTTGACTTTTGCTTCACGCTCTTTCTGTTCTCGTGCTCGGTTTTGTCGTTTTTGGCTTTGTTTTTCGTCCTTTTGTCGGATATCCGTTTCCTGCACAATATAAGTGAAAACATACAAATACAATGTATTTTTGGTACGTTTTTGGTCATTTAAGTCCGTTTTTAATGGAAAATGGTATGTGTAATTAAGCACATACCAGGCCGTGAGTCCAATAGCTCAAAAATACATATATTAAGCTTGAAAATAAGCTAATAAGCTACGTATCGCATTTGGTTACTACCATAAGCCTCAAAAATAGTCCACAACATACGCCATGACACAAAAATAATCAAAATCACTTTCCTAGTGATTTTGGGAAGTGGTTCGTGGCATATAAGCCCAAAACAAGTCAAGAAATAACTTAAAAATAAGCCCGAGTAAGCTATATAAGCTACTATAAAAAATAAGCATTCTAGCATCATATATTATTCAACCATCACGACTATAACATCAAAATTACAAAAACCCTTTTTTCCTTTTTACAACCCACGAACCAAACACCCTCCTTTTTACTCATTTCGTTTCCAAAAATCGATTTTCACGACGATCAACTTGTACAGCTAACATCTATGCATCAAAATAAACCCAAAAGGACAAACGGAATTTAAATTTAAAAACTTACAAGAAAATCTTCAAAAATGTATATTTCGACACGAACCGGACAACCCAAACGTTGTTTAAATGAATATCCAAGCACTAGAATCAACCAAATATATCACCAATCTTCATGCTTTTTAACAAAATTTAAAAAATTATAAGAGTGTTTGTTGCCTAGCTCGGATGCAAAGAGGGAGAGAAAGAGAGATATATTTTTTTTGATATGAAAATGAAAATGAAGGAAATGGTCTAGTGATAAGCATTATAAATGTACAATCTTGGGACACATTAGCTAAAAGTTAGCCTCCTTGTCTCCTCTTGACTTCTTGACCGACTAGAGCATCCTAGGGGTCGCGGGTCTTTCTTTTTGTGTCAGGATCACTTAAATACTCATAAAACTCGACCGTAAAATTTACCCCAAAGTTAATTAGCATTTTTATTCACCTTAAAAATACTTTTTCATTAACCCAGAGTATTCACATGACATATTTTCACTTTAACCCCTTTCAAAACTCATTTGGACATTAACGGACGTGTCGGACTCGTTTTTGGGCATTTCTTAAAATTCAAGGGTCGAACCACCCGAAATACAAATAACACAATAATACTTTCCAAAAGGGATTATTAATCACCATAAACCACAATTCATCATAATTCTCATAAAAATCATCACCGTCAACACGATACAAAATCCGAATAAACTGGAAAAAAAAAAGTCAAATAGTCAAAGGTCTATAAATAAAATATTCAGAACGCAAAAGGGCAAAGGTTACAAGAACCATCTTTCACATTAACAATGAAGTTTATACATTACAAGATCATGCTTTTAAAAATTCCTTGTTAGCCTCAAAATATTAAGTCGAACAAGGAAGTTCGTTCATCATGAATATTAGGTCTCGGTCATTCATTTATGTAATGTTGTAATAGGCTAGATTAGAATACCGGGCTCGTCAGTTAATTATTTATCGTATGTGTAACGGGCTTAAAGTCCAACAAAACCCGAGCCCGGTCCGTGTCAAAAGCCCTACACTTCCTAAGCATGGTGTATGGGTATATAAACCCTTTTCCACCAAGGAAAATAACGTTGGTTGTTTATTTTTTTCTTAAGCTAATATTACATCCTTCCATTTTTTTCTCTACTTTCTCTTTCTAAAGTTCTTCTCTTTCTCTTATCTTTGATTCCTACCATGGTGAAGTGAAGTGATTATATAGATTCCTACATTTGGTATCAGAGGCAAGGGGTTTTAGAGTTTTGATTTGTGGTTTTTTGAGAAAAACGTATGCATCTTTATAGTTTTGTTTTGGTTTCATTTTCTTTCTTGTCTTTTGATTTTAAGCGTGCTTTTAGTAAAGCTTTACAGCTTATTTGATATGTAAAACAACTTATAAACGAATCAAACATAAAGATCTTTTGGTATAATACTTTGTTCGACATTTTTTAAAAAAACGCATAGAAAAATCATCAAAACAAGAGTTTTGGATCATCAATATGTACTTTCATTGCTTTCAAGCTTATAGGTAGCTTATCGAATCAACAGAACACTTTTTAATACATAAAAATTATAGGCTTAATTTTTTTTTAAATGAAGCGAAATATGTCAGTTTTAATGAAGCGAAATATGCAGTTAGCGAAACATGTTTCTAAGCAAAATATGTTAATTACAGGGTGACATGTTTCAAGCGAATTATTACATTTTTTGAAACTAGGTGCTGCAAAAATTTCTCATTCCAAGCGAAATATGTTCAAGAGAAACATGTACTTGAGCGAAATATGTTTAAGCGAAATGTGTAGCATTTGATTTATGTGTGGAAAACTAGAGGGGGGGGGGGTTGAATAGTTTACCACTTTTTAATTTAAGGTTTTAAAGTGTTTATAAAAATTCTAGATTCGACTTTATGTGAATTCAACACTTGCACAATATGAACAATATACTTATCTAAACAATTAATAGGATAATATGAGAAAATAATGTAAGACAATAGATAAGAGTAAGAACAATCAAACCACAACGCGATGATTTATAATGGTTCGGCAACGAAACACCTCTTCTCGTTACTCCACTCCCCGAGCACCTAACTAGAGAGTTTTCTTCACTATGTCAACAAGCTCCCTTATGGCGGAGAAAACCTTACACAACTTTCGCTTATCTAGATCACCAAGATCCAACTATACTTACAACAATCACCAAGATCTAACAACTACACAACTTTACAAGATTTACAAATGATTTATAAGTTATGATATGGATGCAATAAGATTGTAACAATACACAAAGGTGTAATACTTCTTCACTTGATGGTAGGAAGTATTCTTATCTTGCACTTGAGGATTTGAGCTTGGATCACTACACATATTCTATATTTTCCCAAACTTCTTTCAACTCTTCATTCTCCTTCACTTCTTCTTCTGTTGCCAAGGCGGAAACGCAAGGCGCGCCTAGAAAGGGAATCATCACTACATATTGACGTCTATATAGAGAAACTAAACATACACAAAAATACAAGGTATAGACACACAGTGTCATGAAAATACCCAAAAACATCATCAAAATCCAAAAGGTGTCTGACATTGAAATAAAGGCAGTTCATGCCAATGTCATGACATGCAAACATTTAAACATTTCAACAAACAAGCCTAATAATGTTTATCATCCAAACAAATAGTAAAATCTAAATAACTAAACTTCACCAGCTGCTTATGGTCCATCTAGCCACTTTTCTTAACCTCAATCTCAACTTGCTGAGTACCTGAAAATGATGCTTATACGTCAACACAATGGTTGGTGAGAAACATAGGTTTTAAGACACTCATTTCAAATCCTTTCTCAAAACACATTTCCGAATTACTTTGATTATAAAACACGCATAGCAGGAAAGTTACTAACTACTATACCAGCTAATATGCATACAATCCAATCAATCATACAACACACTGGGTAGGCGTACCCATCCGCTCCTAAATCTATGATTTCCTGACATGCTAATACGAAGTACATGCAGGCGAATCACTTTACTTAACTTGTTTGTTCCCGGGACATGCAAGCGTCCAACCAATCCACATTGAGTAGGTGTACTCATCCGCTTCCATAATACAAACCAACATGTAGCACATAACATATAATAGCTAGTTAAAAGTTCATGCACAAAGTAAACACATAATCACAGCAATCTAAATCATTTTAAAACACTTTGCATCATTTCCATCCCAAGTTTAAAACGCAGTAAAAAGTGAGATTATGTAACTCACCTGAATGCTCAAGTGCAGCTTCCAAATCTTAACACGCAACTATACAATAAATAAAACACGGTTACACGCGATCAATGAAGACAATGACAAACTTATCTAGATACGGTTTGCACACCCGGTTCATCAAGTCAATGAAGACCGTTGGTGCATTGGTCAACCCAAATGGCTTAACTGTAAACTCAAAATGTCCATATCTCGTTCAAAATGAGGTCTTTGGAATGTCATCTTCATGCACACGTAACTGATGATATCCCGACCGAAGATCTATCTTAGACAAATAACACACTCCTTGCAGCTGATCAAATAAATCATCGATCCTAGGGAGTGGATAACGGTTTTTAATAGTTATTTTGTTCAGCTCCCTATAGTCGATACACATACGAAAAGATCCACCCTTCTTCTTCTCGAATAGTACAGGTGCTCCCCATGGTTAATGGCTAGGTCGTATGAAACCCTTGTCTTGCAACTCTTGAAGTTGCCCAGACAATTCTTGCATTTACGAGGGTGCCAAACGATAAGGAGATTTCGTGACCGGCATCGCTCCAGGAACTAAGTCTATACATAATTCAACTTGTCGTTGCGGTGGTAGCCCCAACAAGTCTTCTGGAAACACATCAGTAAAATCTCGCACTATGGGTATATCACTTATCTTAGGTTCATCCTTCTTAGTGTTCATTAGGGCTTTGGCAGCTCCCAAAGTACGTTCCTCATAAACTCAAAGTATCCCACCCGCTTTTATTAGTATTTCTACTACTTTCTCATGACATACTATAACAACTTCATTCTTGGACAACCAGTCCATCCCCATAATCACATCAAAACTTCCATGTCCCAACGGTATCAAATCTATAGTGAACAAGGAGTTTCCTAGTTCTAGTTTGCAATCACGAATACCCTTATCAACTTCTACACTCTTACCATTAGCTATTTCTATCACATAACCAGGGTTTACAGTACAAGGTTCCACATTTAGTAAAGGCGCAAACTTAGTAGAAATAAAACTAAAATCAGCTTCGGAATCAAAAAGAACAGTAGCGAATTGATTGTTTAAAGAAAATGTACTCATCACAACTTTGGGATCCTGCAGAGCCTCTATTGCATTCCCATTATATGCCCTTCCTCTTGCTTGGTTCCCATTGCTTCGGGTGTTCCTGCTTCCCTCCAAAGCCAACGGGTTCCTTGTTGGTCCAGTTGCTTGATTCCATTTGGGGCAACTATTACGAAAATGGTCTAGACTCTCACATTCATAACATGATCTTTGATTCGGCCCCATCCTAACCGCATTTATAGGCGCCACTTGCCTAATTGGTGCCCAACACTGTTTTGCTAAATGACCCAGTTTCTGACAGTTATAACACAACTTACAAGGTGCATTCTCCGGGTGGAAAGTAAAACATCTAGCACACCTAGGGTATGTGCTCACATTTTTGTTCCTGGGAGGAACTGTTGCCACAAACCCCGATCTACTCTTAGATTTCTTATTATCTTTCCCTGTACTTCCTTGCTTACTTGATTCCTCCATCTCTTTCCTCTTATCATTTCCCTTAGTCAACGTCCCACAACGGACAACCTCGTTAGTGAGTATTCCGGCCTTCAAGATAGCACTTTGAATGGTAGTTGGCTGGTTCACCTGAAGCATACCACGGATTTGAGGTGCCAACCCATTGGTGTACCTCTTGATATGCGAAGACTCAAGAGTAACTAAGTGAGGAACTAGTTTAGCCAGTTCATGAAACCAGTCAGTATAGGCGACATGATTGGCTCCTACCATAGTGTGGTTCTAAAACTCATTCTCCAGCTTCTCCATCTCGTTACTTGGACAGAATTCCTCCACAAGCAACGTCTTAAAATCGTTCCAATTCATACCAATTGCAGCTTCACGACCTCTCGCTTAGACTTGGGTATTCCACCAAGTCAAAGCTTTGTTCACAAAGCAACTAGGATCATATCTCACTCTCTGGTTCACAATACAACTACAATTATCAAACACCGACTCCATCTTTTCTATCCAACAGGTGAGTGCTACTGCACCACCCTTTCCATCAAACTCCTTAGGGTTACAAGCAGTAAAATTCTTGTAGGAACATCCATTGTTCCCACCGTTTCCATTTCCTCCAGTCGCATTGTTCACATTAGTAGTCACTTGAGTGACGATCTGAGGACTGATATTCTGCAATTGTTGCGCGATTATTGTAGCAATGTTAGGATTCCCTTCGGGACTCGCTTTCGGGGTTGGGTTTTGACGCGTAACTCGAACCATGTTTCTATAAAAGGAAAGGAATAATATACATTATACGAGAGAAAACGAATCTCAATCCTATACTTCCATAATGACATATATATATATATATATATATATATATATATATATATATATATATATATATATATATATATACATACATACATACATACATACCACTACCATAATACCATACACCAAATGTATTAACGCTAACAAATGTAATCATACTTGCAAGTCCACTTGTGCTGGGGCGCGTGAATAATTATGTTGGCCACCATAATTATAGAGGCTCCCTAGAACAAACGCACTCCTCCTATGACGACACTCCTTTGTTTAACACAACATTCACATACTATTCATTTAATCACATAGCAGCACATAAGAAAACAATTTCAATTATAACTCCATACATTTCATAAAATACTAAATAAATATCCAAAACATCAAACCCAATATTAGAAAATAACAATTCCTAAAACATAGTTTTGACTAAAGACCGACGAATAAACCTAAAATGGATGACAAGAGGATGCCCTAAGATTAACTACTAGTTGAGGATTCAAGATCCAAGTCGCTGTCTGATATCACATATTCCATCTTTTCCTAAAATTCTTTCAACTCTTCATTCTCCTTCACTTCTTCTTCTGTTGCCAAGGCGGAAATGCAAGGCGCGCCTAGAAAGGGAATCATCACTACACATTGGCATCTATATAGAGAAACTAAACATACCTAAAAACATCATCAAAATCCAAAAGGTGTCTGACATTGAAATAAAGGCAGTTCATGCCAATGTCATGACATGCAAACATTTCAACATTTCAACAAACAAGCCTAATAATGTTTATCATCCAAACAAATAGCGAAATCTAAATAATTAAACTTCGCCAGCTGCTTATGGTCCATCTAGCCACTTTTCTTAACCTCAATCTTAACTTGCTGAGTACCTGAAAATGATGCTTATACGTCAACATAATGGTTGGTGAGAAACATAGGTTTTCAGACACTCATTTCAAATCCTTTCTCAAAACACATTTCCGAATTACTGTGATTATAAAACATGCATAGCAAGACAGTTACTAACTACTATACAAGCTAACATGCATACAATCCAATCAATCATACAACACACTGGGTAGGCGTACCCATCCGCTCCTAAATCTGTGATTTCCTGACATGCTAACACGAAGTACATGCAGGCGAATCACTATACTTAAAATGTTTGTTCCCGGGACATGCAAGCGTCCAACCAATCCACATTGAGTAGGTGTACTCATCCGCTCCCATAATACAAACCAACATGTAGCACATAACATATAATAGCCAGTTAAAAGTTCATGCACAAAGTAAACACATAATCACAGCAATCTAAATCATTTTAAAACATGTTGCATCATTTCCATCCCAAGTTTAAAACGCAGTAAATAGTGGGACTATGTAACTCACCTGAATGCTCAAGCGCATCTTCCAAATCTTAACAAGCAACTATACAATAAATAAAACACTGTTACACGCGACCAATAAGATCCTAATTAAACCCTAAACGTTCTAGCATAATTAAAACATCCTTAATTACATAAGTTTTCATAAACCTAAAGATCCATCATATTAATTGTTACATGTTTTAAAGAAAAACTAAACAAAAGCTTAATTTAACTAACCTAAACCTTGAATCTTAGAAACACAAATTCACCAAACTTGTTCTTGATAAAAAAATCTTTTTTTTTCTTTTTCTTGATGGATCGGCTGAACAATGGGAGGGGGAGGAGAAAAGTGATTTAGGGTTTTTATTGGTTTTGTATTTATACTAATTGAGTCCTAATTATAGTCAAATTTGTTTCCCTTTTTCCCTTTTATCTAAAACCGGCCGAACCCTATATATATATATATATATATATATATATATATATATATATATATATATATAATATATAATATATATATATCTTCGGTATATATTTATTATTAATTAACTTTTTAACTAATTACCTTAAGTTTTCATAAAAACCTTACCAATTTGAGTAAACTTTCCACATAAACGCAAACTACTAACTTTCACAAAATAACTTTTCATTTCACTTTTCACTTTCTATATTTAGAAAGTCCACTATAATCATCCAAATTTCACTCACTTCGCTTATTTCCATTATGCTACCTTTCCCAATAACTCTTAACGCAAAATCATCAAATCATTGACTCAGCCTTACATGCTATAAGCCAATAATTTCCATTATCACTAAACATAAACACACTCAAAATGAGATGCCCATACACCTCAAAATGATATCATGCACCTAATCAAACCGCTTAGCACACATATAGAACACATAGCATACAAAAATCACATACAACAACTCTTAGCCATTTCTAAAGGCATCACTAACCTAATTAAATCACGGTTGTCACATCACATGAACTGCACACAAGCATACATAAAAAGAAAAACAAATATGCTTTAGAAGCATATTAATACAAAAAAATCCTAAATAGCCATAGAAGGATTTTTGACTTGCTTGCGACACAAAAGGGTTTGACGATTATTTGTAGGCATATTACGAGATTAGTTGGTTGTTGATGGAGAGTTTAGAGCGGAGGCGATTGTGGAAGGGTAATCTCTTTGAACTCTAGGTGGTGGATGTGGTTGAGTGAGGAGGAATTTAATCCAATTGATATCTTCACTTAAAGCAAGGAATTGTTTTTGGGTGAAGATGCAATAAGGGCAATACCTAACATGGGTTTCAACTTGGTTAATGTTGAGGGTGTGTGGTAGGTTTGGAGAGTAAGGTAATGAGGGAATGTTATTTTGTTATTGAAAGAGATGCATGGCTAAGAGGTTTGACAGGTCTTGTAGTTGATTAATGTCATAAACTAGGCTTTCTCTACTTGAAGATAGAGGTGGTGTGTGTTGAGTTTGGTTGTCACTTTAAGGTGGAGCTTGAGTGTGAGTAACATGTGAATTGAAGGTAAGAAAGGAGTATGGAGTATGTGAGACAATTTTAAGTGATGTGGGAGTGGTCCATAATGTAAGATTGCATGTAGATTGGGGTGATTGTTTTCTTGAGATGGTTTCATGAAGAGGAGTGAGTGTTTTTGGCATTGTGTAAGGTAAATTTACATTGAGCTCATTGATGGTTATAAGGTTTAGTTTTCCTCAAATGGGTTTCACACTCAATTTGGCTTACCCTTGATGGTTTGATGTGGGTTTTAGAGATGTCGTTGTAAGGATGATTGTGATGATGATGGTTGAGAATGTAATTATAGTGGAAGAAAGGTTTAAATTAGAAGAAATAAACATTTAAAGGAACAAATCCAAGAAATGTTGTGAATATTGGAAAACAAAAAAGTAGCTAAGTCTAGAGGGTATTTGGTCAAAAAGGATGAAAATACTGTTTTACCCGTGACTGTCTAGGCCGGTCCCCTTAATTAGGGGTCGGTTCCCTTAAAGATAAGGGGACCGCCCTTTTTGAATTAAGGGGGCCGCCTGCTGCTATTTCCCTGATTTTCCAAAAATCAATTTTTCTTAAAATTTTGTGTGAGGGTTTCTGTTTTGGTGGTTAATTTGCAGCAAGTCCATCCTTTTATGGCAATTAAGATTTTTTTAGCACATAGCAATTAAGCATTCAACATTCTACATATATATGGCAAGTTGTAGGATAAAACTATTTCACATAACTTTGACATATAATCATATATGAATTGAAGACCAAAAGAGTGAAGAGCATATAAAATAGTAACTAGATATAATGCACAAATAATTTTTCTTGACAAGAAGGTTAAGTTAAAATGAACCAACCTTTTGTGCAAATACTAGTGTATGCCTAAGTGCGACAAATGTGGAGTAACGATTATTTCGACACTAAGACATGTAAAACCTAAGAAATAATCCAAATGCTCCTTGATTTAATTTTGCTCAACCAAGATTGTCGAAAATATATATTAGATTATATACTTTTGACAACAAGAGAACATTATGCATATGTGAAAAATGTTTTTAGCATATCTCAACAATATGTGAAAATTGATTTTCATGTGCTCCTAGTTATGAGAAAGACTTTTTAAAAAAATAGATTGGGACTATTGTATATATGTATAATGAGATATGCATTTAGATAGAAGAATTTGTAAAAGTTTGTTTATAGACTTTTTCCAATCTTGTGTTTTTGTGTAAAATAGAAACCTAGACACAGAAAGAGAGAAAAAAAATATTTTAGTCAGTCAGGTGGGTGGTCCCCTTAAAGTCTGGCCGGTCCCTTTAATATTAAGGGGGCCGCCCTTTATGAATTAAAGGGGCCGCCACATGTTGAGAAAACATAATCAATTTGTACTATCATTCCTAGACCTAGACGTAAGTAGTTAAATGACTCACATTTAAGTGGTTTAGTTAGAATATCGGCTATGTTGTCTTCCGATGAGACCTTTTCTATAGAGATGTTCCCTTTTTGAATATTATCACGAAGAAAGTGATGGTGAATCTCAATGTGTTATGTTCGTGAGTGTTGAACGGGATTCTTACTTAAGTCTATAGCCCCTTTGTTATAACACATTATTAGAATGTCGTCTAACCTAACGCCATAGTCTACGTGAGCTTGTTTCATCCATAGGGCTTGTTGACATGCCTTTCCGGCGCTTACATATTCCGCTTCGGTTGTGGAGATGGCATGAGCGGTTTGCTTCTTCGAAAACCAAGATGTTAAGCAACATCCCATAAACGTGCAAACACCACTAGTTCTCTTAAGATCTACGTAATCTCCCGCATGATACGAATCCGCATACACTATTGTTTCTTTTCCGGATCCCTTAGGATACCATAATCTAAAATGCGTAGTGCCTTTAATGTATCAGAAGATACGTTTAACCGCTTCTAGGTGAGAGGTTTTGGGTTCCTTTTGAAAGCGTGCACAAAGGCAAAACACTAAACATGATATCTAGTATACTTGCCGTTAAGTATAATAAACTACCAATCATGCCTCTATATTTGGTATTATCTACGAACTCACCTTCTTCGTCTCTCATAAGTTTGGTTTCTGTAGACATAGGGGTTTTCATTGGCTTAGAGTCTTCTAGTCTAAATTTCTTAAGCATTTCCTTAATATATTTTGATTGACTAAAAAATATTCCATCATCTAATTGTTTTATTTGTAATCCTAATAAAAAATCTAGTTCCCCCATCATACTCATTTCAAACTCATCATGCATGATCTTGGCAAAGTCATCACACATTTCTTGACAAGTTAATCCGAATATAATGTCGTCAACATATATTTGGACAATAATGAGGTTGGGGTATTTCTTTTTAGTGAAGAGTGTGTTATCTACCATTCCCATGGAGTAATCATGTTTAATAAGAAAGGCTT
>BQNB010128673.1:0-15701 GCA_026074375.1 Tanacetum coccineum
TTCTGTTGGAGGTAGTTTTTCAGGAATGCTTCTCTTAGATTATTGTAACTATCTATTGATTCTGGGGGAAGATCGTCAAACCATACTCGAGCGTTTTCGGTGAGTGTGGAATTAAACATGTGACACCATGTTGGCATGGCCCACCTCTCCGTTTTTGCTACTGCCTGGAAGATTTTCAAGTGATCTTCAGGATCTTCTCTTCCGTTGTATGTTTTTACATGACTTGGCATTCAAGTTTTTGGGAAGTCGAAGTGACGGATTCGAGACGTGAACGGATCAGTCTCGGCACATACTCAAGGTTCGGAGAGATCATCATCTTCGTAATTTAGACTTCCAGTGCCCTCCTTCACTATCTTCGACACTGGACTTTTTTCTTCGTAATTTAGACTTCCAGTGCCCTCATTCACTATCTTCGCTTTCAGAGTGATTTTCCGTATACCTTGAGCTTTCTTGAACACGGTACTTTCCCTTCTTTCCTTGCTCTTGTATTCATGCTGTGGCGATCTTGACCTTTCACGCCTCAACCTAGTGAAGATGTTAGGATTGTGGCGCGGGCTGCGAGAGCGTCTCTGTCTTCTTGGCGATATTGTCCTGGACTCAGAATACGCTGATTCCTGCGCCCTAGTGTTCTTCTTCCGGGCGTCGCCAAAGTCGAGCCTCGCTTTTACTTCTTCTATCTTTTCTTTCTTTCTCTTCTCATACTCATACTTATCTGCCATGATTGGTAGTAGTTTCTCATAGTGCTTTTCGCAGAACTCTTCGAGATCTACAGCGGATGTAGTTCTCGCGGAGCCCTGGGGAGTTTGTTTGTCCTTCCCTATCGTATTCCGCACATCAGACCTAGGATGACTAGGGGTAGGTTGTTCGTGATTGCTCATGGTGAGTATTTTCAAGGAACGCAGTTATATCGGTCCCACGGATGGCGCCAACTTGTTAGTACAAAAACTGTGTATGGGGGTGAATATGGGTCTAGATCATTTATTGGGCTGGGCCAATGAATGGGCTGTGATGTAGATCTTGCACTAATCCAAGTAATGGAGAGATAATCTGCACAAATGAGAGTAAACCGTTAGCCTTACCGCAGGGCGGACCCCGCGATTAAGCTCCGGCGTGAGAGTAAGTATACATGTTTGTCAGAGAATGTCAGAGTATGTGTGTGTATTAATGATTAGACAGAATGTACCTTTTTGGGGTGTGAAATGACCCTTATTTATAGGCAAGCCCAATACTAGGGTTTCCTAGTATTTCGCTTGTAACTGTTGGTGGCCGGAGTGGGTCCCTTGTCGGGCAAGGGTCCACGTGTAATCGTCTCTGCGGACGCGAGTAATCTTCCGCGGTTAGTGTATATCCGCGGAGGTGCAACGGTGCGGTTTTGAAGATACTCACGTGCGTCTTTGGAATATCCGGAGCGTGACCTTTGTCAGGCTTAGTAGTCCGGCTATTTGTTGTATTGGGTCTGGGCCCATATGCGTATATTATGAACTAAGCCCAGTAAGCTTGGTGTTCATATTATACGTCATCATATAGTATTAAATGTCACTTGTACAAACTTGAATAACACAAAAAGTCTACATTTAAGAAATTCATTCAGTTAGTCAATTGTGATTTTATAATCCTTTATCAATGGGATGTTCTATATTAATTTGATTTGCATATATATATGTGTGTGGAATGCTAAAACCACAAAAGAACTCATACAAAATATTTTATAAAATGATGTGTCATGCATTTGTAGATGCATGTAAGAAAGAGAAAACAAAAATAACTTTAAAATTGTCATTAACTTTATGACACGTCATTTTGTAAAACATTTTGTAGAAGTTCTTTGGTGGTTCCAGCATTTCTCTATATATGTTTTATTTTAAATATTGTTTTGTTTTGCAATTTAACGAAACGCAAAAGAAAGCGAAAAGTTTCTATTATTTTTCTATAACATTGTTTGACAATTTAAATTTTATACTTTATACATCATTGATACTTAACAAGTCATTCAAATTTTTTTGAAAAACTACGTTTTAGATCTTACATAATTCCGCAAAGCATATTATCTTGCTTCATACCTACTTGATAATACGAGAAATAGTGGAGTATCCTAAATAATACTGACATGCTTATTTGTCACATCATTGAACCGGTATCAAATACTATTTTAGTTATTCACTTTTTTCGGTTTTTCCAACCAAAAGTTTTCAGAATCCGTAAAGTTGTTGCTACAAAAAATGTATGATCAAAAAACATTGTTCACGGGAAATTCTAAGTACGTGGTACCCGTCACCGCAACGCGCATGTACCCTGCTTGTGTTACTACAATATGTTTGACTATTGCATCATGCCTCATGTTCAAGCTCAAATGAAGTTTTTTAAGGCTCGACTTCAAGAAACGATTACTTGATTACAGGCAAAAATCTCAAGTTTAGAAAAGTGGTTAGTCTACAACTTGTTCATGATATGTTATTAAGTTACAATAGTATAAAAAAAGTGTAGATTAATGGGAACATTTGATCTCAGATGTCTTTAGATGCAAGTCATTGTCCTGGCTAGTGGAGCATCAACTTAAGTGAACACGAGTCGAAACTTAAACCCGTAACCTTTTATTCACAAATCTTTTCAGTGGACTAATATGTTTTTCAAAGATGACTACCAAATGAGCCAATTTTTTTTGGTAAAACAAGATAAATATCATTCATTAATGTTTCATTACTGAATATACCTTTAGCATATTCTTTTTATCACTTTACCAACAAAAATAGAAGAGAACTAACATATAATTTAGAAGAAGGATATATTGAATACCAAAAAAAGGTTGGATATCAAGGGATTCATCCCCACCATACATCTAAAAAGAAATCAATGGTTGAGATTAAAATGATTTTATTATTTTACTTATTTTTTAAAATTTAAATATCTCTTAAACCGTTAATTATTAAGCGAAAAAAAATATATCATCACGACGAGCATTTAATTATCTTTCCATATATTTCCACTTTGATATACTTTCGACAAAAAAAAAAATGTTTTTTTCACGTTTTTTTTCGTTGTTGAAATTTGCATGAAAATATCATATATGATTAAACACTAATTTGAATATGTATACTACTATATAAAGCATTTATAATGTAGGACCCATTAAAAATTAAGATAAGGAGATGCAATATTGACCATCCATCTCATTTTAGGGAATCACATCATAAAGTGACATGTGTCACATTTTGATTAAAAAATTACCTTTATTTTCAATTTGAAATATTTTTTTATCAATTTAATTTTATTAAGATCTGATTTCATTATATTTTTTAAAATTTTGTGCTTTTTAATTCAACATCCATTTTGATATATTTTTATAATTTTTTTTGTTTTTACTGATTATATTTTTTACAACTTTAACCTTAATTAAATATAAACTTGATACGTTAAAACTATATATTTTCGACTAGATAACGTTAAACAATATATTATTCGAAGAAAGTTTGTCTATTTACATGGCGAAGAATATGATTTAATATTATAGTGTTGCGGGAAAGCAGCGGAAAACCAAACGTAACACATACAACAACACATACATTTAAAAGTGTTGTAAACAAAATGACTAACCGGTAAGAAATTGCTTAAAAAGTTACTGTTATAAAGTTTTATTGCCAGACGCTATGCTCGAGTACTAACTAGTTCGTAATAAAAATCAAATATGATATAACACGAAACAACGAATACATTGATTGCATTAAACATAATATCAATATTGATTTAACACTAATATCGTATATGTTTTTATAATATGTAATTTATCAGTAATATCATATATGATTTTAAATATCCTATATGATTTAACACTAATGTTTCAAATACGAAAAAATGAAAAAAAAACAACGGAAAAAAACGAAGAAAAAAAATTCGTCGAAAGTATATCAAAGTAGGTATCGATAGAAAGATAATTTAATGCTCGTCGTGATGGTATATTTTTTCGTTTAATGATTAACGGTTTGGGAGATATTAATATTTGAAAAAAAAAGGATGAAAATGATTTTTGAGTTTAATCTTATCCATTAGATCAAGATGGAGATGGAAGGTGGAGATTAGTCTTTTGGTATCCAAATGAACTTAAAGCTATAATTTATGTATAAAATTTACACATGTAGATGTTTTATTTGTCAACAAGGGAACCTTTAAGTTGTTCTCGCTTCTTCTATAGAAGTATTATGTCATCAAATTAAAGCATCTATTTATATTGAATATTGTTGCCCTATAATTGGTAACAATAATTTATAAACAAAATGATTTATTGGTTGTAAGAGCATCATTAATTTGCTTTATGGAAAATATATTAATGGTTAAGCTAATAAAATGGAATTTATTGAGCTTTACTTAAAAGTATGAGATTCTATTGATTCTAACAAGTCCAATAAGCATTTTGGTATGTGAGCTACAGTAACTTAACTTATACTTTAAATTATTATATCAAGTTAAGTATTTTGACTATTCTTGTCGAATTTATACAGGTTTAATGCATTAACTTTGAATTATTATATCATGTCGATAACCATTTTGTTTATGACTCATTTTTACTAGAACTGGGCACATCGAAGCAATCAACCGGTCTCTTACCCTGTTCACAGACTGATCAGTTGATTACCTTGATTTTTACTTTACCGTAGTAACCTTTTACCCAAAAAAATAAAAATGGGTTGCCATCTTTCGTATAGTTTACGCTGTTTTCAGTTAAGGTTCAATTTATGATTTTGTCATAAGAAAAATGAAACATCTTATAAAAATTAAACTTGTCACAAGAAAAATGAAACATCTTATAAAATTTACAAGAAAAATGAAACATCTTATAAAATTTAAACTTGTGAAATTTTCTGATAAGTACAAAAAATATTGTAATTTACTTATCATTGATGATATATGCTTACTAAATATACCTGCAAGTAAATCTATTTCCTTATTTAGGTAACCATGGTTTTTGTAAAGCCTTAGGTGGTGGTGTTTAGTTGTAGAAAAAATATCGGAGGATGAGAGTTGTATTTTTTCTTTTTAGAAATGAATAATAGTAAAATGTGATTTTCTGTTTTTCTATTTAAAATTAAGAAAATCTTTTTTTTTTGAAAAATATTAGAAAAAAGTGTGACTAAACAAGTTTTCAGTTTTTCCATTCTCAAATGAAAAAATGGAATATTTTTCCCCAACTAAGCACACTCTTACATTTTTAGGCGGTTGACATGACTACTTCAAAATTATTTGCACTTAACAAAAATTAAACTTAAACCTTCACACATTTAAGAGTTGTTTGGCGCTTTGGGGTTAGGTAGTCTGTCTTATTGATTGTGCATTATGGTAATTCATAGGTATTGGTTTCACGACAGGATCTCTGTGATGTGGTTAGTTGGTTTTTTCAGTGTAGTCTGGGATAGATGTGCGTCTAGGTTGAGTGTAGGGTATATGATTGTTCTATGGTGGTGTATAGATGAGAATTGGTGAGTGGAAAAATGGGGGCTTAAATTGGTTGGTGCATTATAACGGGGGGGATGTTTAGGGAGTCGGGGTTGTTTGATTGTGGCGTAAGGAGATGTTTACGTTTTGATGTGGACGGGACGTCTCATTAGTGGTTTTGGTGTGGTGTGGGCGGACGGTTTTTGGGGGTGTTCTGTTATTAGTTGCAGGTCTTTAGGTTGTTATATTCGATTATGCATTTTTTGGGGTTAATAATATCCCTTTAATTTTTTTGTAAAGTGGGGTGTCTTAAATTCCCATCATTCATACAGATTTTCATCCGTCACATACCTATGGGGGGGTATAGACGAGAAATTTATTGTTTAGGTCTCCATAGATTGCGGATCCGTATAATTTCTTCTTTTTAATATCTTTATTTCCTTCTTATTATCTTAATTTGGGTTTTCTTTTTTCAAATTTTACTTTTTTCCAAACACAATTTATTAATAATATTTTTTTTTTTTTTTTGCAAAAATATTTCTTCTTTTCTTTTATTTCTTTTTTTTCATCATTTTATGTAATATACACCCATAGAACAATAAGACCTTAAACTATGATAAGTTTAACTTTCGTAGCCTCTAAACCTCGGTTGTTTTCGCCTTTGTTGTTGCGTACCCTTTTTTTGCCTTCGTTGGATCTGCAGTTTGTGCCTTCTCAAGCTCCTCGCACCTGTATGCGATGCAAAGTTTTTAAGTATGCAACCAAAGCATATAAAATTCAGATAAGCTATGCATTTACGTGTATAATCTTTGTTCCAATGTCAACACCATGATCCATTTACCTTCGCATCTTTCCTGCATTATATTATCATCGCAGCAACCTTAGGTGCTACTTCTTACGGCTCTTAAATGCACAACAGCAAAACACAGAAAAAATATCCGTATCTATAAATACAAAAAAGCCAATCTTAAAATTATGTCAAACCTACAGTGTCGTACAATTCTCGCAACGACATTTTCTGTTGTTCCAGCATCAAGATGCAAGCAAAAGAAAACAAAGTATGCTAGGACACTAAGTAATAATTTAGCAATGAAACGAATTGTTGCTGATGTATAACTTAGATTTGATATTTTGTACAAAAGTGGGCCACAAACGGGTGCTCATATATGCAATTCTACCGATTCTAAGAATGCACATGCAAAAATCAGATTAGTAGTTGTCTAAAGTTATGGATAAATATGTACCTTCACATGCAACTCATTAATTTCTTACAAATTGAAGCAATCTCTTAAGAGATACAAATATGATGCATTTTTTCTGCACAAAATCGTAGCAACCAAACAACTCTTTTAAAAACAAATTTTCTGCATAAACATTGCAGCAACCAAATGGTACCAAATTACAATAAGGGGTGTTTGGCACTGTCTTATGAAAGTTACAATATGATTCGAGATAATAAGAAATCCCCTATTTCAACCCATTACCATAGTCACATAATTCGCTACAGTAGCCACGAATTGCGATCCAGTTCGTTCGATCAAAAACAGGGTACGAAATCGATCCGGATCGACCGGGATCGCGACCTGGATCAGTGAAAATAGCGTTCCAGAATTTAATTGAAATCTGAATCTGGAGAGAGTGAAGAAGCAATTGCACGTTCCAGTTATTCGATATTCGTGTGTCAATTATGAAAACGATTCGCGCTTCAGTTACTATCCAATTTTGATTTCTTTGATTTTGTCATATTTCAAGTGTTATTTTCCTACACATTTTGATTAAGTAAACACTGACACCGTTTTCTCCCCTTTCAATGTGTCATTTTAAGCACTGTTCTATTGCCTGGGACCATTTATAGTGACTTAATCCTGTCCAGTTTCACGGGCCCATGCCCTTTACCTTTTCTCTTAGTCTTATAAACCTTCTGAATCCTAGGTGAATAAGTATGATTGGACTAGAACAGACTCGACGACTACGACTGATATATACCCATACCAAATCCAATCACAAAACCGCATTTCAATCATCCTTAATCCCATCTCTCATCATCTACTATATCACAACCAAAACTACCACTACATCTCTATAACCATCGCTCATACACCAACAATTTAAAATATTAAAATGATTTCCATGAATGATTGATTAGAGACTAAAACCCTCTCTTTAATATTCGAATATAAATAAAGATTATTAACAAATCTGTTATAATCCTCTTTGTTTCGTTTCAAGAAATCATAAACAAAAATACACAACCTACCCGAGACCTCATATGAGATCTTGTGCCGTTGGTCTTCGTGTTGCATTTGTAGAACAGAACAAACTAAATGGGTTCTTTTGTTTTCTCTAAAGTGAGCCATAGCAGAGATGGAAATAGAATCAAATGAAAATAAGTAAGGCTGCCTATTGTGATTCGTTTTTTTTTTTGTTTGTAAGTGAGCCATTGGACTTGGATCGAGTGGCTTCAAACACGGTGTAGATGGGTTTGATGATGAATGTGAATGTGAATATTGGAGATGGGGATGAGTTTATTTTTTTGGGATGGATTTATAAGGAGGGATGGATTTATAAGAATGTGAATAATGATCATCACTGCTAAAAAAACATCATATTTACCCATAAATCTCATAAAATTATGTATAAAAAAAACACCGTATAGCATAAAAAAAACTTTTAAACATGAGGCTCTAAACAGATTTAGCCCATATAGAAATAAATAACAAAACTATTAAAACATGAGACCGAAAAAGTAAATTCGCAAAAAAATAAATAAATAAATAAATAAATAAGAAATTTTTACACCTCGCTAACAACGCGCGGGGACATAAAATCTTCATTAAGTATTAAAAAAAAAAAAAACTATAAAAACATGACATCAAAAGAATATAATCGGCATACTAAACATGAGAACGAAAAAATAAAGCCCGTACAAAATACTATAAAATAATGGTCCTATAGGAACGCGCGATTGTCATTTAAGTACACACGACAAATCCTAATGTAATAATATACTAAAAAAACCCGTATTGCAAAAAAAAAAAATCTTTAAACATTGACGGCTCAACACATTATGCCATATAAGAAAAAAATAGACAAAAATACGATTAAACATGAGACCGAAAAAAAATAAACTCGCATCAAAAGATTTAAAAAAAAAATTAGAATTATAAATTAATTGGCCTTTTTCGCACCATCACTCGAAAATTTGAACGGCCCTCGCAGCAACGCGTGGGGGTAAATCGTGCTTGTTTACTTCCATTTTACAGTGTGCATATATTGGTATTATATGAGTCTATATATTTGAAGATATTAGTTATTTTGAAGATTTGATATGGTGTTCTGTTTTTTGATGAATGAAAATTTAATGAAAAAGTATTATATTATGAAATTTTGGATTTCAAATTAAATTGGCTACATGGGTACATCGTACCACATTACTTAACATCATACCGAAGCGATCTCAAATGAACCTACCCCCCATCGAACCGAATTTTAGGTGCCTAGCGAACCACGATCCCGATCCCCGATCCCGTACCGGAGCGATCCCCGTTCCATGTGACTATGCCCATTACCCACATGTAACTCGTATCAACCAACATTGTTAAGAAGCTTGATTTTCCCATGGTAGCCATAAGACACGTAATAAGCATTATGTTTCAACATACCAGTTCAACCATGTGGTTATGCAATTGTCTCCAAGTTTTGCATAAACAAAATAGTATAATGAAATGCATATACACGGTTGTTTCTAACTTGTTAAAATAAATGTCTACATAGCAATTTATAGGACTTTATGTTTGAAGCTCCACCATCAGAAAGGGTCTGACAGTTTGACAATTTGCAGTTACCAAGTATTTTGGTTCCATAAACGGACAAACCAATAGCAAACGTTTAACATTGTTACCATGATGATGCAGTTTTATAAACATGTAAGGGAATACCGTAAACAAAATCATTGTTATTGTTATAAATGGTTTTAATCAAAGTGTCAGGAATCATAAATGAGAAATGTACATAATGTTCTATATCACATACTGACATTAGATTAATTACCCTTAGCTATTTGTATACTCATATTATGCTCAACCCAAACACAACTTAAGTATACATAAAGTAAAAAAAACACACCAATATAAGCAACTTTCTACCCGCTTATCATGCTTTTTAGTTCATAATAAGCATAAGAACGAAAACAATAAGCAATCTAAAACAAACAATTTTCTAAACATTTTATATTCAGTTTTGGCGTTTCATCAAAGCATGTGGCAAGCATACTAAAAAAATCAAAAAAACCATTATACTTACAGCAAGTGCAGTTGATCGATTTTCTTGATTTTCATGGAGAGGGCATTTTTCCTCCTTGCAGAAAGATAGATCAGACCCGCATTCGATAACCCTTCAAGAAATAAACAAAATCCATATCACAATTTTTCAAAACATCGAAAAGGAAAAAAAAACATGTGATGATAAAAAAAACAAATCTATATCCACTTTTGGAACTGATTGTTTTTCCCTGGTGGGATTCCATCCCCGTAATCATCTGAGGAACTCTTTCTCCCCATTCCAGCTAGTCTTTCCCTGAAACAAAGTAACGCGTTATTTTACAATAACCACAAATTCAATAACACAGATATTAAAAGTCATTCCATTAAGAAACCAATGATTATATGCAATATTTTTAGCCGACCCGACCTTTGCAGATGAAGTGTAGGTTACCTCACTGCTAGTAAATTATCCCTTCCATATTGAAATCGCTATAGTAGCTTCAATCATCATTATCTCTATTATGAGGATTAAGATTACCTCAGGATGCATAACTGCATACTCAACTGCAGCTGCTACTCCATCACACACCACCTGTTATTGCAGGAGCACTGTTAATTCGTGATAGTATAGAATGCTACCCAAATATGATGATAATTAGTTGCTGTTTGTTTAAGCTTATTTTCAGGGGTATGAGCTTATTTGTTCCGGCTTATATTTCATAAGCTCAATAACAGTATTTAACTAATAATTGTATAGTGTTTTCGCCTAAAATGATTCAGCCATAGTAAATTCAAGTTGCATACTATGATATAATATAAAACACGCTACTATTTATTACATATCCTAAAATAACCACTTATTCTTACAACTTTAAGCTTCGCAAACACACACATCACTGTTTCTTACATATCCTAAAATAACCAAAACATACCAGCATCCTCCATATGTTCTGAAATTAAGCCTTATGATGTGACGAAAGATGCTTAAAGTTAGTTGAAGATGTTAATGAGTTTTAGATTGTGTATTCAATGAGGCTTTAGAAAAAAATGTTTTTTTTTAGTTCGAATAACTCAATTTTACCTGATGCGTTACAACACGTCTTTTAAAAAACATTTAACGGGATGGTATCGTTGGACGTTCCTGAGAAAACAGAAAACACACAAAATTATAAACAGCAATTTGAAACTTTAAGTAAGAAAAGTTAAAAGAAGGCATAAAATCTCGTGAAAGCAGCTAACCGGTTATGTCGAGAAATGGGAAACTACATGAACGGGAGACATCTGCTGAATACCTATATCCGGCCATGCGTTATGCAATTCTTTTAACATAAATGGGAGACAATCTGCATCATTGACAATAGCAGGTGGTGGAGGTCCAATAAATAGTACATCATCATCACCAACTTCAGCTTCCCTACATTTACAGAATCTACATTAGATAACACTTATGAAATTCTGTCTGAAGAAGTAGCATCACAAAAAAGTAGTAAAATTTCAAAATATATATTCAAAAAACAACTGTGAGTCTGTGACCATACCTTAAACTCAGCCTCTGTTTCGGTTAACCTAGCTGCTACAGCAAGCAATTCAGCAGTTGGCATCGCAGGCCCAATAACCCTGAAAACTCAAAACAAATAAGCAAGAGTTAGATTAAACTTCACCGGCAGAAATGTGTCTTGTTACCTCTTCTTAACATGTTGCACCTTAATTTCCTCTATATATTATCATCTTAGTTTTAGGGTGTTTGGATTAGCTAAGTTCTAAAACTCAACCTGATAACCTCATACGCCCACCCAGAACACAGGCTCATGAGCTTTTCCGATATCAGAAAGTCCATAAGCCCAGAAAACAAACGAATCCAAACACCCCCTTAAATTAGTCAAACTCGACGAAACCCTCATACAAAATTAATATATTGCTTAGCTCAAACACCCCCTTAAATTAGTCAAACTGGATAGCTTTTAGTTCTAGTTATTGATTTGTTTTCTTTTTTTCTTTGGTTCTTGGATACACGGTTATAACACATATTATAGAAATAAAATAATTTTTTGAAGCAATAAGACTTGGGTTACAACATTTTTAAATCAATGTTCAATTTATAGAAAATAAGTACGATCGGTGATGCGTTATTAGGAATTCGCTATAAAACTGGATGTAATAGAGCAACGGGCAATATTGACGCGTCGTTATTCTTGAAGGTGCATTGAGCACACGTGAAAGGAAAAAAGTTAAGGTTGTATTGTCATCTGGATGACCAAACAAAATGGTTATTGTTGTGTGAGTGTTATTGTAGGATATATTTGTGTGAATGGTTTGGTAGTTGCTACTATAGCTCTTTGGTATTGAGTTTGTGAATGGTTCAAAGTTGATGGGAAGTAAGGCGGCGTGGTATATATGATACCAGTCTAAAACGAAAAGTTTATTAACTGATTTGCTTAAATGATAACAGTCAAACTACACTAAACATCTTAAAAGCTAAAAGGGCGCCCAATCACTATTGTAACTGAAGATGATTTTTGCAGCAGGTTTACCCATCTACAACAGTCAACATATACGCTAATAAGCTATTTTAAGTAACTTTTGAGTTCGAACATAAGAATAATACCTTTTGCTTTTTTTTACGTGCCGTGTGGCTCTTCAATTGATGCGCGTTTGTCCAGGAGCGTCATCGCCTGCCCACGCAAAGCAAAGGGCAATTCACCAAAACAATTCACAATAAAAAAATAAAACACTAATTTTTTTTATAAAAAGTAAACCTTTTTCTGATTTTTTTAACGCTGATCTTTTTTCTTCTTTTTACTCATCTTTCGGTCTTTTTCGAACCGACTCGGAGAAGCGTCAACAGCTGCAATTGGCTGCGCGTCAAAACAATTATGCAAGGCCGTATTGACGCCTGAAAATGTGTTCGAAACCCGTCACACACCTTAATTCGTGTTCGATTTTTGTCACCGTAGTGACTCCAAATACATAAGAGAATCTATATAGCGGGCATATGGCGGACGTGGTTTTCGGCTTACGTTTCATAAGCTCACTTTACGTGGCTTATTTTGAAAAATTTAGGCTTACATAAACTCGTTATGACCTGATAAGCTTATATAAGCCAAAAAGTGAGCCTATAAACCCCAAGCCGAAAACCATATCAGCCATAAGCTTGCTATATAAGCTCAAACAAACACCCCTAATTCACTACTTTTCAATAAGCAACTTATATCAAAGTGCTTATTTTAAATCTCTTATTTTCCTATAAATATCAAGTAAGCCTTTTAAGGCTCATCAAGTATTCATGAATAAAAATACTGCTAACTTTTGTCGAATAATATCCACCTATAATTTGCAATGGATTTCTGATAACGTCTTTGTAGTATTTTTTAGTCAAATGAACCCCGTTCAAAATTGTTGGCTGAGGGTTGTATAAGTTTCAATTTGTAATATCGTCATTTAAAATGCTAAGGGTGACAACCTACAAAAATCCTACATACAAACACAAACTGATATAAATTTTCTAATATACCCATTTATACAAAGTGATAAAAAAAAAAACCCTTTAACATACTCATTAATCAAAATCAATAAAAAACATACCCATTAATAAAAAAATAAATCTTCAACATACTGAATAAAAAAGCACAAAACATGAAAAAGATTGTACCTTCAGATTCAAGAATAGATAGCAGCAGCAGTAGTTGGCATCCATATCTAAAATCATAATCAAAATCAAAAACTGAAATCTTAGAAAAAAAATCCCTAAAATGTACCATAAAGTCAAAAAAACATACCTGGTGATTTTCGACCTATCGATCTTGGTGGATGTGTACAAACAAAAGATTAGAGTATTGGTTCAGATTATCAGCAATGTATTTTTAGAATAAAAATTATCGAGAAGAAGGATAGTGGAGAGACACGTAACATTCCACGTGGTGAGAGGGAAGATCAGATCTTATTTAACAGTGAGGTCGGACTGGGTGCGGGTTAAAAGAAATTAAAAAAAAATGGGTTGGACGGTCAGGCCATAAATGCATTTATCAGGGGATGACAATCTTAATATTTAATTATATAGTATAATAACATCAAAAAAGCGATTGGTTCAAGCTATTATCGAAAGAAAGAAGAAAGTCGTGTTTCAAGCTATTCTAGATAAGGTTCGAAAGAAAATTTCGGGTTGGAAAGAAAGAAACTTGTCAATAGGGGGTAAAGAGGTTCTCTTAAAATCAGTGGCCCAAGCAATGCCAATGTATGTGATGAATTTTTTTCTCTTACCAGATGGACTTATTGGAGAGATCCATCGAGCTTTTAATGGCTTTTGGTAGGGACATGGAAACAAGGAAAACCCTATGCGATGGACATCATGGGAGTCGATGTGTATCTCTAAATTTCGGGGCGGCATGGGCTTTTGTCATATGAATGGTTTTAACAAGGCTCTCCTCGCGAAGCAAGGTTGGAGATTAATCACAATGGAAGAGTCACTTCCTGCAAGAATTCTTAAAGCAAGGTATTTTCCAAGGAGCTGTTTCTTAGAGGCAAGCATTGGCCATAAGCCGAGTTTTATTTGGCGCAGCCTATGTTCGGCACGAGACATCATACGTAAAGGGCAAAAATGGAATGTTGGCAATGGAATGCAAGTAAGAATATGGGAAGACTATTGGGTTGAGGGTTACACAACACTGCACAACCACGCTCACAATCATGATTTACACGTTGTTAATGATCTTTTGGATCCCACTACAGAACGGTGGAATCATACACTATTGTTACAAGTATTTCCCCGCCAAATAGCAGATAAGATATCATGTATACACATCAATCCTGCTGAGTGTGACTCTCGTTATTGGAATGCTTCGCCGAACGGAATGTTCACTTGCAAATCTGCGTATTGGATTGCAACTCAGAATTTAGATTGTTTCCAAGAATCGCAATCACAAAGTGAAAGAAAGGTTTTGAAGGCGATGTGGTTGGCTAATCTTCCTAATAAAGTAAAAGTTTTCATATGGAGAGCTTGTATGAATCTCATGCCCTCTATGAGCAATCTTGTGGCAAGAGGTTTGGCTCATGGTTCTCTCACTTGTGTGCATTGTTCAGCCCCTTCGGAAGATATTAAACATGCTTTATTCCTCTGTGACTGGGCACGGGACATATGGGCTAGTATGGAGCTGGCTGATCTTACAAACCTGGTAGTTAATATATCGATTGAAGAGATGTTATGTTTAACTCTGGAGCAGCAGAAAGGTAAGTTTGAGTTGATGCTGATGTTAATGTGGCGTATATGGGGTGCAAGGAATTCGAAAGCTCATGGACAAAGAGAGCTAGATCAGAATGAAGTGAAAGAATCTGCTCATGTGATGTTGCAAGATTTTTCCCGAGCAAATCAAACTACAACAGACATTATGGCCCCCCGTAATGCACCCTCACAAGCATGGTCTCCTCCATCTTACGGAGAGATAAAGATTAATGGTGATGCTGGTGTAGGGAACGATGGTGTAGCAGGACTCGGTTTTGTCATTAGATCTCATTCAGGGGCAGTTTTGGTAGCGGGCAGCAGATGCGTCAAATTTGCGACATCGGTTGTTGAAGCTGAGGCAAAAGCATGTCTATGGGCTGTAGAAGTGGCTCTAGCTAAAGGCTTTACAAGAGTTGTTTTGGAGAGTGATTCAAGCGTTCTCGTGGAAGCATTCAAACACGACAAAGTGTTGGTTCACATTAGAGCTCTATTTCTCCACATTCATCGATTATGCCTCTCATTTGAATCGTGTTCTTGGTCTTTTGTGCGACGTGAGGGGAATAGAGTTGCTCATGAGCTAGCTAGAATAGCGTTAAATGATAGTATAGATGGCTTTTATGATGGTTTTGTGCCTCCTTCCGTTGAGCCGTGGGTAGAACATGATGTAAATTGTCAAACTCGTTTATGAAATTGTTTGTTTATCAAAAAAAAAAGAATTCAATTATTAGAGGATAAAAATATGAGGTGGCATTTATACGTAAACGAGTCGAACTGTATTATAGTTATAACCCTAATGCGTC
>BQNB010128674.1:0-19241 GCA_026074375.1 Tanacetum coccineum
AAATGGAAGTAGGATATTAGAGCATTGATCTTGTAAAAGTGTCGCCATTACAAGCATGCTACTAGAAAAGTAGTTGAAATTACTCAAGCAAATGAACCTTAAAGAACATACCACGAAAGCTATTAGAAGCAGAGTTCATTGGCATCTTGAGTTCCTCACACGTTCCTTTTCCTACCTGCAAACATCATAGCAGACATCCAAATTATTCCTATTCTTTACCACCCAATAAAAGAGAGTGGCGCAGATTTTGTAGGTGCAGAAATGCGACAATAAATATACAAACTATTAAAACTCAGTTTAACTTTAACCTGCACATAAGATCACTAAAATCATGCGTACTCCATTAACGAAAAATTAAATTTAGTTCGGAAGCCTTGTTATTTTGGCACACTTTGATATTTAGAAACTTATTAGTTATGTTAATAAAAAACGATAGCCATAAGCATTCAATCGTCTCTTATCTAAACACATTTGTACACTAATGTTGTCTCATATTTTTAGTGAAGCATAACATCTAACACCTTAAGTGCGTCATAAAAAAAGGGCTTTCCCAAAAACACGTTTTAAATAATGTATACTCATTTCTTTAACATATATTGATTGAGTCATTTGATCGAACAGCTTATGGGCATTGAATAATTTCTTATCTAAACTAGAGCTTTATATAATCCCTTCAATCGAATCATAAAAAAAGGTGTTTGAGGCGTAACATCAAACACCTTATGTGCATTAAAAGAATATGGCTTTCCCAGAAACACATTTTCACGTTATGGGCATCAGCATACAAAAGATGAGCAGTTTATTTGTGGGTTTTCAATAATTATTATTAATGGATCTATAAATTAACTTATATGGGATACAAGGCTTGGCGACACCCGTGCGTTACACCAGGCTAAAATTATGTGGAAAATCTCATTATAACATTGTTTTTATGTTTCTTATGGTTTGGAAAAGAGTTGTATAATTTAAGTGTTATGTTTTTGGAGTTCCTTTGTAATTTGAATTGAAATATGCGTAATAATGTGCAAGTAGTTTGAGTGTTAGGCTTGTCGACACTTGTGCGTTGCACCGGGCTTAGTGTTCAGTTTAAATTGGATTGCTTAACTACTTTCTCCATTTGATTATGTAATGCACATTGTTTATATAAAATGTGTTTCGGCGGGGGGGGGGGGGGGGGGGGGGGGGGGATGTGAATGACCGGCATTAATCGTTTCATCTGAATTTCGCCGTTTGGTTTTCCATCGCAATGATGGTTCTCAGTTTAATTTCCACCACTTATTTTCCTATATATATTGTTACCATAGGGTACTGTTTTCCTCATACGTTTTCTCTACGGTTTTCTCTATCCCGTCTCTCTAATCAATTGGTTTTTCCCCCCAAATTGTCTTTCCATTTCACCTTGTTTTATTTGCAATGCCAGCACCTAGAGGAAACCAACTTGCTAGGCGTGTTGTGGATGACTTAATTGAATTCAGTAGCCAGACATCAGACATCTTTGGATGGGTATATGAATTCTTTTAAGGCTCAACAAATCTCTGAGTCTCGCTGTTTTGTTAATCGGATGCGGGAAGAAGTCTAGACCTGTAGGAATCAAATTGCTCAGTTGAATGCCTTAATTGCGGAAATGGAGGCGTTTGATGATCCGGGTGAAGTGTTTGACACGTTGATAGGGCTTAGGGATGATGTTAGGGTTGAAAATGCTAAGCTGATAGGCCTGAATAAGCTGGTTACTTAGGCTGAAGAGGAGATTGAGATGAAGGAAGCACAGCTGGAGGTTGTGGATGGTTGAAGTTTGTCTGGTTTAGGAAATGGATGGGTTGATTTTCTTTTGTTGATCATGTGTCATGTTTGGTTAGTGTCTAGTTTGTGATTAAGGTTGATGATAATGATGAAACTTGTATGGACATTTTGCTGGTGAATCCTAATAAGAAATAATGTTTTTAGTAAAAGTAATGTGTTTGTTGCTTTATTGTTAATTTTTTTTGTTAATGCATTTTGATTATATTTTTCAGTTTGTAGCTTTTGTTAGTTATGTTTAATGGTGCAATTAGTGTGGTGTTCTTAACAATAAGTGATTTGAGAGGCACGATCTGTGTAAGGATTGGTTTATTTTCCTTTACGTGAGAGACAGCTTTTGTTTTTTCAATTGTTGTAAATGTCACCAATGGTTAATTTAGTTCTTCCCATGTTGTGTTGAGATGATTAAAGAAAGGGTTTTTGTTGCGTTTGATATTGTGTAATGAGTCTGTGTACAATATTTCGGTGGTAATTTAGTATTGTAGTTTACAGAACGCTCCATGTGTTTCCAATGATAGGAGTACATTTAGCAGCTATATTTATATTCTTGGTTGTGAGGGATTTGGCGTTGTTTGTTATGTTTTGCCATATAGAGATTTCATGAATTTGAGTTCCGTTTACAATTTTTTTTTCTTTGAAAGGTGTAAATGTGAAGCTCTGTCCAACCTTGAGTCATGGCTATAAAGTTGATTAGTGGTGTGTAATGTTTGTTCCATTGTAGGTTTCATCTGATATGTGTTCCAACATTTTGAGATTTGCTGCAATAATAGGAGTATATTTAGTGTCCATAGTTATGTTGTTGGCTGTAAGAGATTTTATGGTTGTTTTGCTGCATTTATAAATATAGTAATTGTTAGTCTCTTTGAATAGTTTGCCGTTGTATTGTCTCATTTAGAGATATAGTAAATTTGAATCCCGCTGACAACTGATTTTCTTTGGTAGGGGTAAATTTGAAGTTGTGTCAATTTGATATCTGTTTCTATACTGTGAGATTGGAGGCTGCATTTTAGATTGTTTATGTATTGACCAAGTAACGTTGTTTTCTTTATGTGTATAGGTTGATTATCGTATTTGGTGCATGCATTTTGAGGAACTGGATGCGTATGTGACCGTTTAGAGTTTGGGAAAGGTGAGCTCATCTTGTCATTGAAACTTATAAATTAATCTGCACAGGGTATATAAATCCTACATAGGATATGTAGGTGATGTTTGTTATTGTTGAGTTATGGGCGATATAGAGAATGGTGATAGGTAAGCAATTACAGCAGGTGACTTTTTACCTTTTTAGACTATGTCACATTAATTAAATCAGTAAAATCTATAGGAGTTACAAACTGGTTGGGTGTTAACCATAATTACATTGATAGTTATGTCTTTTGAATCTCCCTTCTGTAGCTTAAAGGTCCTCAACTGTTCCTATTTATATGTAAGTTGTGGTGAAGAGTATTGTATCATACCTGCACATTTAGTTTCTTAGCCGTATTTGGTATACATAGGTCCATTTTTATTTTGGATAAGTTGTCTAAGGTTGCTGAATCCCCTTGTTTGGCGGATAAGATGAAGTATGTGTTTGGTCGTTCGTGCGGTGAGGATGAATTGTTTACTGGATAGATGCGTGATCTCTGACTTTCGCTAAGGATCTCGTTGAGTAAGAAGCGAAGGTTGGTAGCTGAACTGGAGGCGGTTGGAGAGGTGGAAGGTGTTGTGAAGTGTTTGGAGCATATGAGAGTCATCGTTGCTCGTGATGCTGTGACGCTTGAGGAGTTGGAAACATTGTTGGGAAATGCGCAGGTTGGGGTGAGTTTGAAGGTTGGTTTTGTTGCTGATATGGAAGTGAAGGATTAGGCGTTGTTAAGTGCGGTTGTTTTTTCATATATGTCCTGATTCTGAGTAATCAGTTTTGTTTAGGTTGAATAACGGTTGTTTTGGATGTTTCTCGTTATGTACTGCAGCTTTGGATTTAAGAATAAATAAGAATATGATTTTAAGATTTTCAGTTTTTAAAATTTTCTATAATTATTGGCTGTTTGAAATGGAATGCCGCATCCCGTTATGACATTGTATGGATATGAGGTTTTTATAGTACGAACATTATGTTATTAAGCTAAAGGGCAATGTGACTTTGAATAAGAATAGAACTATAGGTGAATTTGTTCATTAGTAGAGTAGCACGTGAATGAGGCACGATAGGCTGCTTAAAGTTTCTTTCTAAACATCTTTCCGTGTACTTTTTGGTTTAAAAGTGAGGTTTTAAGGGTTTGGTTAGCTCTTGTTATTGAGTGTGGGGCTTTAGTTTGTGATATTTTTGGAGCTTAAGGGTTTAGTTGGGGAAAAGTAGGGATTTGAGAGTTAATACTCTTCCTGTTACTACGACTTGATCGACAAATTAAGAGTCTTGGATATGAAACACCGTCTTTTTCCTCTTTGCAATGATGTTTTTGTTTGTAGTTGCTGAAATGTTTGTGTGTATATTTGAGATGCGTTTGAGTTATTGTGTGTTTCTTTCTAGTTATATAGTTTGTTGAATGAATTTAATGTAATTCAAATCTTATTATGTTAGTGTTGTAAGCATACAGAAATTTGATGCAGGAAAACAATAATAGTAATAGAATTTAAGCATCGTAGGAGTTTTACATGAGTGCATCAAGTTAGGCAGCTAAAGACTTCTTTGTAAACAATGTTTCGTGTGCAATTCTTTAGTTCTTTGTCGTTGTCCTCTATCATTAGTATTTTCAAGCCGTCCGGATTTGTAACCCTAGATAGTGCGACATAAAGCTGGCCATGGCTGAACACGGGATTTGGCAAATACAAGCCAACATAATTAAGTGACTGACCCTAGCTTTTATTAATTGTCATTGCGTAGCATGGCTTGACAGGGTATTGTCGACATTTCAAGACGAAGGGCCATTTGGACTGTGTCGATGTCAAGATGATTTTGTGTATAACGACTGCGCCGCCCACGTGTGAGCCAGTTAAGATTTTTGCCTTAAGAAAAATTCACCAAGTTCAGTAATTATGAGGCGGGTACCATTGCATAGGCCCTTGCTTGGATTAACATTCCTTAATAGCATGATGGGGAGTTCCTTTTTTAACTTTAAAGCGTGTGGGGGCATTCCCAGAAAGTTGACCGTATTTAAGAATTCAATTGGGTAGAGGTGTTGATGATTGAGTGTATCAGTTGAGGCTTTGCATATCTCGTCTGCACTGTTGTAGGTTATAGACTCACCTTCTAACTTGTCAAACATATATGCGTTTATTGCGTCCACATCATCATTTCTAGGTGTTAGGATTGCACTTTCTTTTAGATATGCATCGTCCTTCTGTCTTTCAATAAAGTTAGGTTATCTTTCTGCAACTATCTGCGCAATTGGTGAATCTGATGCGTTAATAAGGAAATTCAGGGATCTGAATCCAGGTTGGCTCATCTTCCCCGTCTTTCATTTTGGCCGGCAGTTTACCGTCACCGATGGCCAAAACCCATTGATTAAATCTTGTTTTCTAGTATCAAGTTCGCCGTTAGCATAATACTCATTGACCCGCATGCTCCTTGTAAGTGTGAAAACCTTGCAATGTTTCCACAATTCTGAACTGTTTATACACGCCTGCACAATGTCTGACCGCTTGCCTTTTGGTATCACTGGTAGTATTTGTCTAAAATCACCCCAAGCAACACTGTCAACCCACCAAATATTTTGTTCTTGTTTGTGGGTGTTGGGTAGCCCAATATATCTCTTAGTGTCTTGTCCAATGCTTCGAATGCATACTTTTGCGTCATTGGCGCTTCATCCCAAATGACGAGCTCAACTTCTTGCATGACTTCCGCTAAGTGGGTATTCTGCTTTATGCCACATGTGTTGTTTTCCAATAATTCGAGTGGAATAACAAACCTGCTGTGAGCAGTCCTTCCGGCTGGTAGCAGTAAGGATGCAATTCCTAGGGGCAAAGGAATAAAATAGTTAAGAGTGAATTATGTTTGTATTGTTTGTTAGTTAAACACTAAATCTGTTTAAAGTGGTTTACCTGAAGAAGCAACAGCAAGGACAATCTTCTGCTCTGATCTTAGCCTTACAATGATAGTTTTGTATAAAAAGGTTTTCCCTGTGCCGCCTGGCCCATAAACAAAGTAAAAATTACCCTGTTTATTATGCACGGATTCAACGACTTATTCATAGATTAACTGTTGTTCAGGGTTTAACTGGGAGTGTAGTTGCTAATGTTCAATTTTGCTCTTGTTCATATCAAAATCTAGTGATTTCCTTATCAAATGGTTGTCTATGTTTGTTAGCAATTTAGGGTTTGGCCGTGGTAGATCTTGGAATTTTGCTAAACTCCTTCCATTCCTATTCAACACCTCTTGAATTTCTACCAAACAATAATTCTGAATCTGTTCGGTTGTTAGCTGTAACGCAGGGTATTTAAAGAGCTTGCGTTTCCAGTGAAGGATGTCTTTCGATAAAACTTCCCAAGTTTCTTCCCATAGCGTTAGTGGGCGGCTCACATCACAGAATAGTAAAATGGTCACGAATAAGTCAAGCAGTTGTGGCCCTAATGCCCACACACTTGCTTCTTGTATAGCTCGAGTCCATTCCCTGTCATCATTCAGTAAGCCATAAGCGAAACATGCCTCCTTGAACGTCAAACATACTCGTTTGTTTACCGTGAGTAGTTCTTCGAAATTTTACAGTCCCTTCACGAAATTCAATAACATCTGCAAGAAGTATCGCTCACCTGAGTCCGGAGTTGAGTAAACAATCCTACCAATGCATTTCCTTTGTTTTTGAGGTTTCCACATTTTCAAGCATTCATACCACATATAATATTGTGGAATCTCAGCATACGTCCGTGCCCTTGCTGTTGGGTACCGTTCATTCAACGCAAACCAATCGGTAAACATTGTAATGCTGATACCTTCCCTTTCTAGCAAAGCTGGCAAGCTTTCGGAGTCGCGTAAAGTTATCGGCTGTTGATTGGGCAGATGGAAATTTAGCTTCATGACAAATGGGTAGGAGTAATGGATATCAAATGATAACATGCGCCAGACAGCTTCACATGGTGCCAAATATTTGCAGTTTAGGTAATTTTTAATTTCGTTGACTACCGCAACTTTCTCTGTGGTGACAGTCTGACCATCTGGCACGTTTTCTTGTATGACCATCGTTGCTCTATCCAGGCCTTTATTTAGGTACTTAAATAAGTACTTAATGGCCTTTGATCGATTGCACCATTCGACGTTAATGTGTGCTTGGTATTTCAGTAACAGATAACGGTTGTGTGGCTCAACATATCTGTTATCGAATGTGAATGTACCCTTTTTAAAAGTTACCTTATTATCTCGTTGACGGTAAATAGGGTAGCCATCTTTGTCAATTATTGTTTCCTCGTAAATTGGTTTAGGAAAATGTTTGTAACATTTGCCTTCTACATTACATGGAGCATACCTGGCATCCTTTCCACAGGGGTCGTGCAACATATAGTCTGTAACAGCCTTGTATCTCGTGGGGTCATCCGTGGGCGATGGCAGTTCAACTAAAATTATATCATCTATCTCTCCTGGTGTTCTGCATTTACAGTGGTCTTTGAGCCATAGCAGGATATGGGCGTGAGGTAGGCTGCACTTTTGGAATTCAATAACATAGACAACTGTGAGTAAGCGTAACAAAAGTGTTAGTTTTGTGGATCACAGTTTATAAGAAGTAGCGTTTAGTAGGCAAGGCTTGTTACCTGCGCGTGACTCGCCAAAAATGTTGTTCTTTGTGAGGTCTTCTAATAATTCAGTTAGCTTGAGCTTAAAGACACTGGTTCCCACCTCTGGCCGATCATGGGCATGCTGCCCAGGCACGTGTGCGAGCATTTCATTTATTTCAGGACACTTTGGGTTGGACGTGAATGTGATGAACAGGTATGGGTTTCTATATGCTCGGCATAAAGCCAATGCGTCTTGGTAATTTTGCATCATATATCTTGGGCCCCCAATAAAAGTATAGGGCAGAACAATCCTTTTTCCAAGGCCGGTTGCATTTGTGTCACCTCTTGTAATAGCATCGCACACATTGTGGTACCGATCTACTCGCAAGGTGTCTTGACTGTTTCGTGTCCAACTTAGCCTTTATTCTTCGATGGCAATGTATGCATCTACCAAATACTACTGAAATAGCCTCCCTCCTCTATGTAAAGTAGTTCCCTGGTTTTATTTGTACTGAATAACATATGCATAGTACTCCTTCATGGTGACATAACCTCTGTTAGTTTTGCGTGTACCCGTGTTCCTATAATATGGAATCTTATCATGATATCCATCTTCTCCATATGGGAATAGAAAAGGATATTGGAGCGCCATATAGGATGTGTGCAACTTCGAAATCCTTTTTGGCGGACCATCTCTCATGTTTACAATGATGTCTCTTGTAGGGTCCCTATCCCCAAAATCATTTGTAATCAATGTTGCAGCTTTTGCAATGGTTGGGGCGTTGTATTGCTTTGAACTTGTTCTTTCAGAAAGCATGCGCAACTGAACGTTCACGGAAGAATGAGAATGGCACCAATCCCTTGCCATTCGAAATGCTTGGGTGATGGAACTGTTCTGATCCAACATTTCAATGAGACTTCCTACTATTGTTCCATCCACGACATCCCCGGTTTCATTATCAATAAAAGTATTTAATCGATTCCTTAGTTCATTTTGTGTATCAAAGAACCATAGTTGAGCGAACCTAGGTTAAGTGCCCTCTTGAGGCAGGAGAGACCTAATTCTATGATAATTCTGGCTATTTATGCAGAATGTATAAAGACCCCTCCCCACGTTAATCGAATGGTCGATCCTGGCTCCAAAGGATGTCAAGCAAAACAAACCATTATAAACTCTAATTTGGTCTCTAAACCGGGATGTTACGGGCTCGCTATAGTCAAGTAGCCTTCTTAGTGGTTCTAGTGTTTCATTAAACTGTGGCAGTAAGACTTTACCTTCTTGGCAACAGAGTGAGAAGGTTGGATTTGCAGTCCTCTTTCCTTTGTTATTTCTTTCTTCATACCACATGGTCACATTGCAACTGTGGCAATGATAGGATGGAGCACCAAGGCTATGGTAGGAAACCTCAGTTCCTGTTAATAGCATAAGTTAGTGCATATGTATAGGTTCACATCCTCAGAAGTGGGGCATAACGGTTTTTATAGCATAGCAAGATCAAGAGTGTGTAAAATAACCTGCTGATGATAAGGCGGCTAGTTTGCGTGCTAGTCTGCCTGGGGAAAATAATTAGGGCAAATGTTTATAGTTTTCAATATTTTTTAAAATGAAATGAAAGTGAGTGTTGTTTTATAACTTCATCACCTATTGTTCTAGGAGCTGTCTAGGGAAAGGGATGATCGGGAGTATCGACTATTTCTTTCCTTTTCGCATGCGCACCCCCTTTTGCAGGTGCCGCTGACGTTCCTAACGGCGTAAAGTAAGTTTGACACAAAAGTATATAATATGTTATTGTTTTAGATACACATATTAGTTGTGATTGGAATCTAAAGAGAACGTGTCACACTCCCAAATAGGGTCCCGTCTGATTTAGCGTCCGGGTGCGTGACGTTCATAAATATCTCAAGTACAAAGCATAAAGAACGACCTCTAAGGGTACGTTTTAAAAATAAACACCGTTGCATAGATTCAAAATAATAATAAGTCTTGCATCGATCAAATTTAAAAGATTCAAAAGTTAAAATGTGGAAGCTTTAATAAGTTCAACAATGGTATTTAAAGACATAGATAAATTTCTGGTAAACTGGTCCAGGCAAATAGACTTCACATAAGTCAAGCAACGACATCCATGCTATGCACCTGAGAAAAACATGCTTAAAATGTCAACATAAAGTTGGTGAATTCACAGGTTTAGTTCAAACGTTGTTATAGTGGACCATAAGATATCAAAACGTATGTGACAGTCATAAGAGATACAACTTCACATAAAAAGGTATTTACGTTGCTCTAAGCTCATGACACTGAAGCTAATAATGAAAGATAGCATGTACATTGCTATAAGTATCTGCTTGCCCTTACAGGTGTCCGACCAAAGACTACCTAACCAGTTTCGACATGACATATATCCGTTTATCGAGATCCCTGTGGGTAGTAAGCGTTACTCACCCGGATATGGATAATTAGTCCCAATAGATCTATTTATTCACTCGCGCTCCCTCAACCGGTCCTTCGGTCAAGAAATTGACAATTCATGATAGTTCAAGCAATAGTGGTCTAAACGCTACTTAGGCAACACATAAATAGGGAAATCTCACGTATAGTACTTGTGTCCAGTTTTAAAAACAAGCAATGTTTCTCACCCCAAGTTATAAAACATTTATTCAAAACGAGTAAAAAAGTGAGGCTATGAACTCACCTTGATGATAAGGTAAAGAGTATACGTCAAAAGTAGGGTCACTTGGAACGAATGGTGATACACGGGTATGACCTAGAAGAATACGGGTTTCGATTTAGTCCCAGAAAGTTAACGTATGTGATTGATGCATGAACGTTTATTATTCATTTTTGGTAAACGTTATTTGTGTATTAAAAACGTTAGTGATCGATTTTCATGAAAAGTCTTAAGTTGTAAGTAAGTACGTATATAATATTATTATTAATGTATAAATAAACTTGTTATTTATAATTTGGCATTTTCAAATCGTTAAGTAATTTAGTCAAAACATTTTATTATTTTTGTTTTCTAAATAATTTTTAAGTATAAGATTTTTATAAAATTTCGGCATGACCCGTTCGTGTTTACTCATTTTTCTAAAGTCGTAGACTTTATCAAAAACCAATTTCAAACCACTTCCAAATCACAATTTACAAACTCTATACAATCGTTTTCCATTTAAAACAAGGCTAACGAGTCATAAAAACTCTTATTGGGCTTTTAGGCCCAATAAGCCTTTAAAATGCCAAAGTACGAAATAAGTAAGTCTGATATACTAAAAAGATAACAAACAAGTTCTAGGTTCATCAATAAGCTACCATAAGCTTATAATAAGCCAAGACATAACAAGCCAAACCCATAAGCTTGTGTACAAGCTTGGGCCGCGGCTTATGTTATGGGTGACGTGGGCTTGTAGGCCCATTAAGCCTTATTTGATCTTATAGGTTAAGTCAAATAGCTTATGCCTCATCCTTTCAAAAATAAACTAACAATATCCAAAATAAAACTAAGTTACATGAAAATAAGTCACAACAATATTTCTTTATATTTTTCCATTTTATTTCGCGTGTATATATACTAAAATAAGCTCAAAATAATCAAACAAGCTCTCAAATAAGCTCACAAATATAAGACGAATACAATAAGCTCAAAAGTACAAATATTATTACATGAAAATAACCACGATCACAAAACTATGATTTCCTTATATTTATTTTTATAAATTTCAAACCATAAGTATACCTTTTTAAGGTTTATGTAGTTTCAAAATCATTCTTTTTACAAAACAAGTTGTACAACAAAGGTTTATGCATCAATAGGAGTAAGGAATTACAAGTTATTTGAAGATTTGAAGACTTACAAAGAAGAATGGTTTTTAGAGATGAGCAAAGATCAAGAACAACCCAAACGTTGTTTATTTTATACCCGAATGATCTTAAATGATCAAACCTTCAACTAATCTTCAAATGTAAATGATTGAAAGTGAAAAATTTATGGATTTATGTGGGTTTGGGTTCTTGGCCGTGGGTTTTAGAGAGAGAGAGAGAAAGCACCAAAGAGAATGTTTTTGGTGTGTGTATGATTTGAATGAGAATGCAAAGATGTTAACTCAAGTTATATGACAAAGTTACACACACACACTCACACATATGTGTGTGTGCGTCGGCTAGGGTACTAGAGAAGAAGGGGACCAATTTGATCCACCTATGAAACAAGAGCTAGGACAAGTTGGTTCCAAAGATGATGAAATGTTGTCTTGGAAGGTATATTCAAATTTTTGGCATCCTAGGAGCATAAGGGGTGTTTGTTCGACGCATATGTGTGAGCCAAGGGGGGACCAAAATGGTCTCAACTATTTTAGGATCACTAGTGCTCAATAGGAATTAATTTACAAGGCTTGCATGGATGACAAAGTATAATTTAAATTCCACGGAACACGTAAATAATGAAACGAGTAACGACGTCACTAAAAATTATAAATTTTTAAATATTGCTTTGAAATGTTAAAACGTAGCTATTACCAAAACACTACAACGTTAGGCGTCCCGGTTCATTCCCGGAGACGTTTCTCAGAAAATAGCAGGGAAACTTCCCTCTTAAACGTATAAATAGCACATGGTTCCAAAAATTCAAATTATTAGACGAAAAATGGTTATGGTACTGAACGGAAATTTACGGGTTGTGACATTCTTTCCCTATTAAAAGAGCTTTGTCCTCAAAGCTTATGGCGCAACCTCTGCCACGGGTGCAGAGTTGGTGAAAAGGTACGGGTATTTCTTTTGCATTTGGTCTTCACGTTCCCAGGTGAACTCAGAACCCCTCCTAGAGTTCCAGCGTACTTTGAAAATCGGAATACGACTCTGCTTCAGACGCTTGACCTCACGGTCCATGATCTCGACAGGTTCTTCGATGAACTGCAATTTGTCGTTAACTTGGATTTCATCCAGTGGTATAGCAAGAGGTTCATCAGCTAAGCATTTCTTCAAATTCAAGACGTGAAACATACTATGAACTCTGCTTAATTTCTTTGAGAGTTCAAGACGATAGGCAACGGTTCCTACTTTAGCAAAGATCTTAAAAGGTCCAATATAACAAGGGTTCAACTTTCCTCGTTTGCCAAAACGTATCACCCCTTTCCATGGCGATACTTTCAAGATGACCTTATCTCCTACTTGAAACTCAAGAGGTTTTCGTCTTACGTCGGCATAACTCTTTTGACGATCACAAACGGCTTGGATACGGCTCTTGATTTGAACTATTTTCTTTGTTGTCTTGTGGATGATCTCTGGGCCACTGAGCTGACTATCTCCAACTTTAGCCCAACAGATAGGTAATCGACACTTGCGCCCATACAACGCCTCAAACGAAGCAGCCTTAATGCTGGTATGGTAATTATTGTTATACGAAAATTCTGCCAATGGTAAGTGTCTATCCCAACCTTTTCCAAAGTCGAGTACACAGGCACGTAACATGTACTCCAACGTCTGAATGGTTCTCTTACTCTTACCATCGGTCTCTGGATGGTAAGCTGCACTCATATCCAATCGAGTACCTAATGCTTTATTTAGAGACTTCCAAAAATGTGAATTAAATTTCCCATTACGATCAGAGATGATCGAAACTGGCACTCAATGCCTTGAGACTACTTCCTTCAAGTACTATCTCATCAACTTCTCTAACGTGTCATCTTCTTGCATAGGCAAGAAATGAGCAGACATAGTGAGACGATCAACGATTACCCAAATCCTGTCTTGACCGGCTGCCGTCTTTGGCAACTTAGTCACAAAATCCATCGTTATGTTCTCCTATTTCCATTGTAGGATATCTGGTTGAACCAACAAACCAGACGGCTTTTGATATTCTACCTTAACCTTGGCACATGTTAAACACTTGCTGACATAAGTGGCAATTTCTGCTTTTATGTTGGGCCACCAATACAACTTCTTAAGGTCTTGGTACATCTTATCTAATCCAGGATGAATGGAATACTTTGACTTATGGGATTCATGCATAATTAAAGCTCTCAAATCACCGTAGAGTGGAATCCAACTTTAGTTGTTCAAACATAATGTTCCGTCAGCACGAGGTTCTAGCTTGTTAATCATGCCATGAAAATCTTCGTTGATGAAGTTCTCTTCTTTTCTGGCTTCTAATTGAGCACTCAAAATCTGCTTAGGAAGATTTAACCTTATAGTCATAACTAAGGCTCAAACTCATAGCTGCTTACTTCTCTCCTTTCGGCTCAGGGCATCAGCCACCATGTTCGCCTTTCCTGGATGATATCGAATCTCACAGTCGTAGTTGCTTAACAACTCTAACCATCATCGTTGTCTCATGTTCAACTCCTTCTGATCAAGAATGTGTTGCAAACTCTTGTGATTAGTAAACACAACGCACTTTGTACCGTACAGATAGTGTCTCTACATCTTCAAGGCAAACACTACTGCACCAAGCTCCAGGTCGTGTGTAGTATAGTTCTTCTCGTGAACCTTGAGTTAGCGGGATGCGTAAGCTATGACCTTCTCCCTCTGCATCAAAACCGCGCCCAACCCTTTATGCAAAGCATCGCAGTATACCACGAAGTTCTCACTTCCCTCAGGTAAAGCCAAAATCGGCTCACTACACAGTTTTTGTTTCAACATTTGAAATGCAGCTTCTGCCTTTTCTCCCCAATCAAACTTCACGCTTTTCTGAGTCAACTTCATCATAGGCCTAGCAATTTTTGAAAAACCTTCGATAAATCGTCGGTAGTAACCGGCCAAACCTAAAAATTGATGAATCTCGGTTGGTATCTTGGGTGACGCCTAATCCTTGATTGACTCAATCTTAGCGGGATCAACGTGAATGCCTTCACTATCAATCACGTGTCTAAGAAATTGTACCTTCGACAGCCAAAACTCACACTTTGAAATCTTGGCGTATAATTCCTCCTCCTTCAATAACTTCAAAATCATCTTAAGGTGTCCTTCATGCTCCTTTCTTCTTTTGGAGTAGATCAAAATATCATCGATGAATACGATCACGAATCTATCCAGATACAGTTTGCACACCCGATTCATCAAATCCATGAATACTGTCGGTGCGTTAGTCAAGCCAAACGGTATTACTTGGAACTCGTAGTGACCATAGCGAGTCCTAAATGTTGTCTTGGGAATGTCTTCCTCACGAACTCTGAGTTGATGATAACCATATCTCAGGTCGATCTTATAATAGACTCTTGATCCTTGAAGTTGATCGAACAAGTCATCAATCCTCAAAAGCGGGTATCGGGTCTTCACAGTAAGTTTTTTTAGTTTACGGTAGTCCACACACATCCAAAAAGAATCATCTTTCTTCTTGACAAACAAAACCGGTGCTCCTTAGGGTAAGGAACTAGGTCTTATAAATCCTCTGTCAGAAAGTTCTTGCAACTGAGTGGAAAACTCTTGCATTTCGGCTGGTGCTAATCGATATGGGGCTTGTGCTACAGGTGCAGTACCAGGGACTAAGTCGATTTGAAATTCAACTTGTCGAGCTGGTGGCAGTCCAGGCAAGTCTTCTAGAAAGACTTCCGGAAATTCCCGTATGATTGGCACGTCCTTAAGTCGCTTCTCTTCTGACTTATCCTCAGCCTTCTTGGATGTAACTTGCACTAGGTAGACTTGACATCCCTTCTGAATATACTTCTGGGTCCTCATACACGATATGATGTTCAGCTTACTTCTGCCGTCGTAATTATCACCTCGGATTATCAACACCTCATCTCTATAAGGAATACGGACGACCTTCTCGTCACAAACGATCAACACGTGGTTCTTCGCCAACCAATCCATACCGATGATGATGTCGAAACTACCAAGCTCTACGGGCATTAGATCTATGTTGAACGGATGACCTATTAATCCTAATGTGCAACCTCTAAGAACAACATTTGTTTCTGAAATTCTTTCATCGGCAAGTTCTACGGCATAACTAGTGTCTAAGGTGGATGGTGTAATATCAAGTAAAGCACTAAAGGTAGACGACACAAAACTTCTATCGGCGTCCGAATCGAATAACATAGAAGCATAACAGTTATTGAGAAGAAACATACCTGTGACAACGTTGGAATCAAGGTTTGTTCCTCCTCCACCAATGGCGTAAGCCCTTGCTGTAGCTTCGTTACCTCTAGTCTGGTTTTCAGTCTTATTTCCACTTTTGTTTCTTGTCTGATTTCCACGGTTCTGATTCCTCAACTTAGGACAATCCTTCCTAAAATGGCTCGGCCTCCCACACTCATAACAAATAACACCTGGCTGATTCCCAACTGCAGCTCTCTAAGTGTTTAGAGCAACAGTAGTCGTACAATCCCTAGTCAGGTGCACAACCTTCTTACAGTTTCCACACCTTATAGTACACAGCCCTTCATGGTGTAACTTGCACTTGTTGCATTAGGGGAGAGACCCAACATACCCTTTTCTTTCATTATTTCCTGCCGTGTAAGCTCTTGCCACATTCTGGCCTCCAACGTTTTGCTGCTTGAAAATTGGTTGCTACCCACGATTGTCCCTCAGGTTGTTCTCCAACCTTCTCTTGTTTTTAGTACTTCTAGCATATCCCTTTAGGTTTTGATCCATTAAGTTGTTGGCAATGCGAATTGCATCTTGAAGTTTAGTGGGCTCAGCAGCGATAACATTTCCCTGAAAGTTATCGGGTAAACCTCCTATGAATCTTTCAACCTTGTCCTCCTCATCGAGGACCATTCTCGTACACAACAAAATCAACTCCTGAAACCTTTGTGTGTAAGCAGTCAAGTCATTTCCTTTCACCGTCAGATTCCATAATTCATTCTCCATCTTCTAGATTTCATTCCGCGGGAAGTACGCTTCTGTCATCAACCTCATAAGTCTAGCTCATTTCATGGCATATGCAGCATCAACACCAATTGTTCTCTTGTGAGAGTTCCACCAAGTCAAAGCACTGTCTAGCAGTGTGCATGTAGCATATTTCACTTGGTAGTTTGATGGACAATTACTAATATTGAACACAGTCTCTATTTTCTCGAACCAACGGGTCAATCCGACAATGCCTTTAGTTCCTGAGAAATTATGTGGCTTACACTTCAAGAAGTCTTCGAACGTGCACTCTCGAGCCACTGGCATGAAACCTCCATAGTTTATGCCATGATTCCTATTTCTATTTTCATTTCCATTTTCTCCATTCCCTCTATTTTCATTTCCTCCATTTCCATTTCCTCCGTTACTTCCATTTCCATTCCCTCCGTTACCTCCATATCCATTTCTTCCATTCTCACCTTTTTGTTCATCCCTATTTTCAGGGGTTCAAGGTTCATCATGGCTTCACGAGCCTCCATCTCTTCAGCTATTCGGCAAGTAACCAATTCTTCAATCTCCTCATGAGTCATGGATGCTTCGGATCGTGTGTTAGGCATCTTCCTACAACATAACAACGTAACACTCGATGAGATTTCTAGGTGATGCGAGATCACTAACGGTGTTAAATAAAATTTACGGTTAATTCACATAGAAAATACATGATCGAAATATATTCATGGAAACCCCATAATGCATGACGCAAAAGCATAAGTAAATAAAATCATGACATCTTATCATAGATAAATATAAATTTTATATCATCGAACATTAGTGATTACATCACATTGGTTTCAAAATACAGAAAATACGAGTTTCTAACACTACGGTCATCACTAAACGCTACTGCTTAATACTGCAACACTAATAAATATATCTAAGGATGGTAGCCCATGTGCTTCCTAGCACACGCCTCAAATCTGCCAACTCTTACTTGATCATAAAATTGAAGCCGTCGTATCTGCCTCAGCTCTCTTTGCATACGTGACATGCCGCGCTAGAGTCGGTCAACTCTCTGACTCTCAACACTCGCGATGCCTCTGAGCCTCTTGTTATCCCTCTCCAACTCAGCAATCCTCTCAGTCAAAGCAGTGACTGCCGACTCAACCTTAACAATCCTACGTCCCTGCTCCTTCTGAACTCCCTTAATGACCTGTATACGATGGACTATGATAGCCTCTGTGTGATCATGGAACCTCTACACCAGGCTCCCCAAAGTCTCATACGTACACTCCACAACTCTCTCCTCTTGAATAGGCCCAAGGGTATCCTCTGACATTACAAGATACGTAAACATCTCAACTCTGACCTCAACCGGGCCCCTCACACCCGTCTCTCTCTCCTCTCAATCAACAGCCTCAACTACAACTCTAGCATCAATCCCCCTATCCCTAAGAGCATCCGCGTAAGCAATACACTCATCAATCTCTGCCTGAATCTCTGGATTGATATCCTGCTCTAAGTGAGGCTCATCACTACCCCTGATAATAACATCATCCATGGTATGTGTTTAATTACACATACCTTTTACCTTTAAAAACAAGTTAAAATAACCAGAAACGGACTTAAAATGCCAAAAATATGCTTGTTTTGCTAATTGTGTTGTGCAGGAACGGATATCTAAGAAAAGGACGAAAAACAAAGCCAAAACAACAAAACCGGACACGGAATGGAAAAGCGTGGAAAAGACAAAGTCAAGTCAAAGCCCAAGTCTGAAAAAGTCAACCAAAGTCAACCCCGACAAATCCAAAGTCAAAAAGTGAAGAAAAATAAGTTTAAGGACTAAAATTTCCAAGTCCCTAACTTATTTAATGAAGAGAAAAGAGGAAAATGCTCACAAGGGCCAAAACTGCCAATTGCCCAAAGTATTAACCACAAGGGCCAAGTCTGCCAACCATCCAAAGTTATAACTAACAAGGACCATGGGTGCAATATCAACAATAACCCTTGGGGGGTATTTTTGCCAAGTCCCAAAACATTTATAAACACTTGGACTTAACTTGCAAACAACACATACACCATGAGGGACTAGTCTTGACAACGCCCCAAAGTTTAAACCTGTTTCGAACTACTGTATATCTTCCCCATTAATTTCCTGCCAAAGCATAAGCCCTACCTCTGGCATTTCCCCCCTCCTCGTTTGCTGTCCACAACCCTCCAAAACCATCACCAATACTTACCCCACCCCCCACATGGATGTGCCAAGCTGGCAATCTAAATTCCCTCAAAAATTCATCAAAGGTTGTTATAACTCGGATTGGGCACCAAGGTAAATGAAGGGCCAGGATTTGTTTGAGTTTCTACTCTCACAACAAACACAAGACTGTTTGTGTGTCTACAAAGAAGCACACCAAGGAGTGAAGACAAGAGTAGAGAAACCCTAGCTCGTTTTTACTATTTAAACTGTTGTAAGCCCCTTGAGGCAGAAGTTAGTTTTTAAGTTAGTTTTTAATATAATTTTCTTTAAGTTCAGCTCTTAAGTTTTTAGTCCAACTTTTATGTACTTTTGTTTTAAAAGATTAATGAAAATTCAGTTTGCTTTTAATATTATGTTCTAAGTTACTTGCACTTCTTTAATATCATATCAGTTCTTAATATAAGCTCTTTAAAATCTGTTTTTAAACTTTAATAAAAAATTTAAGAAAAATTCAAAAAGAAAAAAAACGGGTTACTGTTTGATCAAGCCATGGATGAATGAGCAAACTTGGAAGGCTCATTGGGTGCTTAGTATAGCTTATTTATAAGCTGGGTAGGTTTTTAGAGCTTATTTAGGTTCTTTAATCCCTGTTTAGAGCAAGGGATCAAGTAAGTTTCCTTTTTCATGTTTTGCTTATTACTGTACATGTAAAACCTAAAAATCTCAACAAGTGTAAAATTACCAAAATACCCCTAATTCAAGAAAATCCATAAAAGCTTA
>BQNB010128675.1:0-16257 GCA_026074375.1 Tanacetum coccineum
AATGTTTGAAAGCAAGTTTTTGAAGAAACCACCTCTGCTGGGTAAATTATATCAAGACATAATGAAGGCATACGAAAGAGAAATTTCTGAGCGTCTAAGACACCGACAGCAAATGCGGCGATGGGAATCTTTTGGGAATGAAAGACCAATTCTACTGACGATGAAGCGTCTATAATAATCAACCCTTAGGGGAGATTGTTAGAAACGATAAAAAGTGTTAATTATTATTATGAATTGGTCTTAGTTTAGTTTATAGTTTTATTAGTAGTTTTGATGTAATAAAGTCTATCTTGGTCAAAGTTAAGTAAAGTTGACCAAGGTTTGACTAAGTGTAGGGAAAGTAGAATAGTTTTGTAATAAGTATATATACTTATCTTGGAGGAGTATATATACATGTCTTATCTTTGTAACACTCACTTCTCCCTCCCATTTCTATTTTCACCTTTTGAAATGAAAATTTAAAAAATGATGAAAATACTCTCTAGCTTCTCTCTTTTATTCTATTAACTTTCGTATGGTATCTACTTAGCAAACATAGCATCTAACATTTACACACGTCTTGATCATAGATAAAAAACAACAACCTGAGTTGGTGTTCCCATAACGGTCAACTTCCCAATCATCTCATACTTTACATACTTTTACAAGGCAAGTGGCGATATCTACCACTTCATATAAAACTTTACATAGTTGACTTATAGACGTATCAACGAATAATCGATCCTTCATATAATTCCTTTGGTCTAAGCTTTTGCGAAATGATTATCTCAAAACTTTCCTCTTTTTTGGTGTGATTTTTCTATTTTTTTTTCAAACCAACTACAAAACTCGGTGTAATTTCACCATCTTCACGATCATAAAAACTACGGATAATTCCTTTGATAATTCTTCATTCTTTGGACGTACCAATAATTGTGTTGGTAGTAAAAATACATGAGTTTTGACTACTTTATACATTCCCATTTGCAATGTGCAAATTTCTTCCCAACCGTACCAAAAATAGAAAATTGACACAAGACTTGGGAAATACATACTTTACACTTTAAGCGACTAGCAACTGATAAATGGACTTAATCTAACAAGGTAGGCTAAGGTGTAACAAAACAAATAGTTGGTGTTATTCCTAAAGGATTGGCTCTATTGGTTTTTCTAGAGGTATCTTACTCTTAAGATGAGAGTAAACAAAGGGTTTATACAGGAATTTAACTAACCAATATAGTTCGTTAATAAAACAACATATAAAGCCTTTTTGGGTGTAATCCTAGAAATTTACCAATTTAAACAAGTTACTCCATCTAAATCCATAGTACTCATTATTGTGGTCTCGAATAGATATACCAAGCCAAGTTCTAAAGTCTACAACATCACCGGCACACTCATATTTTGTAGAATTTGGGTAAACATTTGGAAACGAATAAGGTTAAATCCTCACAATATCTAATAAGGGTTATTGTGTGCAGGTTATGTAACAAGTAATTTTACAAAAGTATGCTTGAAACAAAAAAATTAATTTATGAATTTTATGTGAAAAATATGATAAGTATACATTCTAATTCTCATCCCTCCACTTGAATTATACAACGTTCTCGCTGTATAGATAAAAAATTAAAAACGGGAATTTAAAAGAATTAGAATGAGAAACTCCCCTGATATTTTGCTCGGTAGATTCTGCAAGTTGAGTTTATGAGCAAGATTGTGTTGAACAGCCTTCTTGAGATTTCAAGACTCCAACACTTCTAGATTTCCAGATTGTACATACTTCACCAACATCGTCGATTTCTTTGCAGCGAGGTCCTGTGCAAAATATAGAAAAAACATGCAAAATCCTATCTCGGGTATCTACGGTTAATAAAATAAGCTAAATAAACTGTACAAGGAACCAGTACGCCGTATCCATAAACTGGAATACGCCGTATCGAGAAACTTGTAAAAAGTATCTAAATACGGGTCAGTTTGTTGAATACGCCGTATCATGTACATGAATATGCCGTATTGACGGAACTGACAATAATGTTTAAAGTGCATAAAAATAAAGGACTGGTAATGTCCAGACATTTAATACGTCGTATGGTATGGAGCGAATATGTCGTATTGATGTCTCGGAAGACAGATTCAATAAAAATTGAAATTACAAGCTGGGTTGTCTCCCGGTAAGCACTTTTCTTTCAACTAGTCTTTAAGTTAGACTTTTTCTTCAGCTTCCTTCACGTCGTCTTTTCTTCGAATTCGACGACCTCTTTATCATCCGTATCAATATGTCTATCATAGTACTTCTTCAATCTTTGTCCATTGACCTTGAAACTAATCTTGTTTTCATCGGTGATTTCCACAGTCCCATACAGATACACAGTTTTTACCACATTTGGACCGTGACCACATTTGATTTGAGGTTTTCCTGATGCATCATAAAACTAAGTTAGAATAGCAAAACCATTGTCCCCAACTCTAAAGTCTATCCCCCTTAGAGTCTAGAGTCCTGCCATTTCTTTATCTTTCCTTGTCGATGCGGTGTTTCCGGTATGCTCCATCTCTTAATTCCATAAATTCATTAAGTTCCATGAAACTATTTTTTTCCGCAGCTGTGAGATCCATATTACATTGTTTGAGTGCCCAATATGCTTTATGTTTGATCTCCACAGGTAGGTGACAAGCTTTCCCATAAACCAATCTAAAGGGGTACATCTTGTAGGCATTTTGTAAGCGGTTCTGAATGCCCATAACGCATCATCGAGCTTTTCAGACCAAATCTTTGGGTTATATCCAACCGACCTTTCTAAAATACGTTTAATAGCTCTATTGGTCACCTCAGTTTATCCATTGGTTTGGGGATGATATGATGTTGATAACTTATGAATCACTCTATATTTTTGTAAGGCTTTTTCTAATTGAGAGTTACAAAAATGTGTCCCTCGATCACTAATTAAAGCCTTAGGAACTCCAAATCTTGCGAACAACTTCCTTAAAAACTTTATCACAACACGAGCATGATTGTAGGAAGTGCTTAAGCTTTGACCCATTTTGATACATAATCAACCGCTACCAATATATATATTTATTACCCCTTGAATTAGGAAAGGGCCCCATGAAGTCTAGTCCCCATATGTCAAATACATCACATACCTGAATATTGTTTTGAGGCATCTCACTTCTTGATGATATGTTTCCTGATCTCTGACATGCATCATATCTCATCACGTAATCTTTAGTATCTTTAAAGATACTAGGCCAAAAGAATCCTGATTCATAGACTTTTCTTCCAGTAATTGACGCACTATGATGACCCCTAGTTGATCCAGAATGGTAGTGTGCCAAGATTTCAAGGATTTTGTTTCCAGCAATGCATCGCCTCATTACATTGTCCAGGCATAGCCTGAATGCATATGGTTCATCCCAAAAATAATTCTTTACTTAAGAGAAAAACCTTCTTCTCTTTTCTGGCGTACATTTTGGAGGCACAATTTTTCCAACAATATAATTAACATAGTCAGCATACCACGGTTCGTTGTCATTTAGCTCGACTTTTAATATCATAAGATGTTCGTCGGGAAATTCATCTGTGATTTCGTCTTTCGTAAATGCTCCCAAGTCTGGGTTCTCAAGTCTCAACAAGTGATCTGTAGCTAAGTTTTTTGTCCCTTTTTTATCCTTAATCTCGATGTCAAACCCTTGAAGAAGCAGAACCTATCTTATAAGCCTTGGTTTGGCGTCCTGTTTACTAAACAAATACTTCAAGGCAGAATGATCAGTGTAGACTATAGTTTTTGATAAGATGAGATAGGGACGAAACTTATCAAAAGAGAAAACAACTGCAAGAAGTTATTTTTCAGTGGTGGTATAATGTTCTTGGGCGTTATTCAGAGTTTTGCTAGCATAATAGATTGGTTTGAATTATCCATCTATTTGTTGTCCTAAAACAGCCCCAATAGCGAAATCACTAGCGCCACACATTAATTCAAAGGGTACATTCCAATCGAGAGATATGATGATAGGTGCTGTAGGCAATTTTTCTTTCAGAATATTAAACGCCTTTTTCAATCATCAAAAAACTTAAATTTCACGTCTTTCATTAAAAGTTGGGTCATTGGTTTAGAGATCATAGAAAAGTCCCTTATGAACCTACGGTAAGATCCAGCATGCCCTAGGAAACTTCTAACTCCTTTCACGTTTGTTGGGTATGGAAACCTAGCTATTACATCGATTTTAGCTCTATCAACCTCAATACCTGCCCCAAAAAATTTGTGTCCTAAAACAATGCCTTCTTTTACCAAAAAATGACATTTTTCCCAATTCAGTACAAGGTTGGTTTCTTCACATCTAGCAAGCATTCTATCCAAATTATCAAGACAACAATCAAAAGAGTTACCGAACACTGAGAAATCATCCATGAATACTTCCATAAAGTCTTCCACCATGTCGTGGAAAATTGTCGTCATGCATCTTTGAAAAGTTGCAGGTGCGTTGCATATTCCAAACGGCATTCATTTGTAAGCAAAAGTCCCATATGGATAAGTGAACGTTGTCTTTTCTTGATCTTTGGGTGCGATTGGAATTTGGAAGAATCTTGAAAAACCATCAAGAAAACAATAGTATTCATTCCCACATAAACTTTCTAACATTTGATCGATAAAAGGAAGAGGAAAATTATATTTTCATGTTGCATCATTAAGTTTACGCTAATCGATGCACACTCGCCATCCTGTAACTGCACGAGAAGGGATTAATTCATTATCGCCATTCAAAACTACAGTCATTCCTCCCTTTTTGGGACAACATGAATAGGGCTAACCCATGAACTATCTGAGATTGGATAAATTAGTCTGGAATCGAGTAGCTTAACAATCTCGTTTTTCACCACATCTTGCACTTTAGGATTTAAACGCCTTTGGGGCTAAATGACTGGTTTTAAGTCATCTTCCATCAAGATCTTGTATGTGTAGAACGATGGGCTTATTCCCTTGATATCTGACATTTTCTAAGCAATTGCTCCCTTACGTTTCTCCAATACCTGCAAAAGTAACATTTTCTCTTTTTCGGACAACTCAGAAGAGATAATGATAGGGAATGATTTATCACCATGCAGGTGTGCGTATTCTAAGTCGTGAGGAAAAAATTTCAGCTCAGGTTTCTTTTCATCAATCTCGTTAGCACTAGCTGAATAAAGGTGTTCACTTTTAACTCCATCAGCTTTTGATGTTTCCTGTGCGACTAGATACGGCGTATTAAAAGAATCGATACACCGTATGGGTTTCTCTAGATCAGAATCATCATCAGACTTATTTCCTAAAGATTCACAGCTTTCTAGGTCTGATTGATTAATCGATTTCTCTAGCTCTTTAAGTAAAAACGAATCAGAATTATCATTTGCAAGTAATTCTTGAGTTTCCATGTTGATCGTTTCATCTAAGTCATCAATTCCATAGCATTCATCATCTTCGTTGGAAGGTCTCTTAATTGACTGATCTACATCGAAGATTACTTCATCATCCCCTACCATTAGTGTTATCTTTTTATTAAATACGTCTATCATAGCTCGAGCAGTTGCCAAAAATGATCTCCCTTAGATTATAGGAACCCCAGAGTCTTTGGGCATATCTAAGATGACGAAATCGATGGGAAGGACGAACTTATCAACTTTTATAAGAATATTTTCAATTATTCCCCTTGGGTACTGGATCGACCTATCTGCAAGTTCTAAGCTCATTCTAGTAGGCTTGGGTTCTCTTAGACCTAACTTTTCATACATTGTATACGGCATCAAACTTATGCTAGCTCCTAGGTTTGCTAATGCATTATTAATATGCAATTGCCCAATGTCACAAGGAATAGTAAAACTCCATGGGTCTTTTTCCTTTGATGGAAACTTGTTTAACAATACAGCTGAGCACCTTTCGTTCATAGTAATGGTGCAAGCTTCTTCAAGTCTAGCCTTATTCGTTGGCAAAGCTTTCAAAATTTTGGCGTAATTTGGCATTCGAGCAAGGGCTTTGATGAAGGGAAAATTGATGTGCAGTTGCTTCAGATTTTCTAAGAACCTTTTTGATGAGCGTCTTCTTTTTCTTTCTTCAACCGTCGGGGGAAAGGAATCGACAGTGTTTGTACCTCAATTGATGGTTGAACAACTGGTTCGTTGTTTTTTTTTATGTTGATTTTCGACAAGGACTTCCTTTGGTTCAACGGGGTTGTCGTGATTTACCACTAGAGGTTCTTTAGTATGCTTGTTGGTGTTGTAGTTTTGAATATCTTGAGTTGCTGTTTTTCCACCTCTAGTAGTTATTCCTTTAACTTCATAATTCGATGTCGGAGCATTATCGATCACCCTTAACAAATCGTGTACCTCAAGCTTGAGCTCACTTAGTGAGTTGCTCCTTTCTTTAAACAAGGGCTCGTTGCTCTCATCTCCTCATGTTCTCGTTTTCCTTCATCAATAAATTTGTATAACATTTCTTCCATCGTTAATTTTCTTTCAGGATAGGTAAAATGATATGGACGAAGTTCGAATGTTGTTCCTGAAACAAAAGACATGATTTAAAGTAAAACTATTATAGAAAAATAAACTTTTAAAGATACAAGGAACTGTAGTTAATATGTCGTATTCAATTGATTGGATACGTCGTATTGCTAAGCAGAATGAATACGCTGTATTGGCGAAAATTAGATACGCCGTATTTAATGGAAGTGGATACGCCGTTTTGAGTTATCGACCAAAACAGTGTATAGAAATTAATTTTAAAAACACACGAACAATTAAACAAACAATACAAACAATGCTAATTAATCTAAATAATACTAATCCTAGGAGTTAGATCTAATCTAATGCTAATAACCAAAATATCAAATAAAATTCAAGATTAAAATTTCACTCCAAGGTAATGGCGCTAAAAACTTGATGGTGTCGTCGTGTAGGTATTATTTATGTTTTCAAGTTTTAAATTTATATTTTGCTGACCTTACCTAAAACAACACTTTAACGGACAGTGTACCCGGTCAGATGGAGTTTCGTGATAAGTAGGGTCTCGATCACTAAGAGCGAGAACTAATCTTTTATTTTATTAATATTTTGGTTAACTAAACTAAGTTAATTTAAACTATGTTAATTCTATTCTATGTTAAACCTATGCTAAACCTATGTTAATCCTAATTCTAACGGATAAAGGGGGTTTTCAGTCTGAGAGACTGGCACATGTTTTTGGTGACTTGGATCTACTTAAGACATAATAACACATGTAAGCAGACAGACAAAAGATAAAAGAGCGGTCTAGCCAAATATAAGAAAACTATATTAGCTAGAAACAAAGAGATCTAAACAAATAAGCTATTTTTAAAACACTAGATCTAATTTTTAAAAATCTAAATCTAATAAGCTAATAAGCTATCAAAATAAGCTAATCGAATAAGCCCTTAATAAGCTTATTCAAAAGCTATATGAAAAGTAGATCCGAAAATAAGCCAAGTGCTTATTTTGAAAATATATAAGCTTAAAATCAATTCGAATAAGCTATAGAAGCTTATTTGATTAAGAGATAATAAGCTATTAAGCAATAAGCTCAAAGTAAGCTTAAAAAGAAAAGAAAAGAAAATAGAGGATTAGAAAAAGAATAAGCTCAAGTCACTTCCATCACAAACATCTTCATTAATAAGCTAAAAAGAGTTGATTACAATAAGCTAGATAAGCTATAAAAGCTTTTACAATAATTCCTAAAATAAGCTAAAACTATAAAAATAAGCTACACTAATTTTTGAGAGTAAACTAAATCTAAACTAAATCCTACACCTACTACTACTCCTATACTACTCCGTATGAATCCCAAAATGAGCTGCTGCATCTCAATTTAAAGCCCAAACCCCTGAGGGGTATTTTTGTCCATTCACTGCGCCAGCCAATCAGAGCCAAGAAACAAGGGTATAAAGGGAAATTCGTGTGGGAAGGAAGCTTCGTGGAATCAGCATAATTTTCCAATCATTGGCGTTAGAGTCCTCACCTCGTATGCTAGCGAATAATCATTTAGATCCACCAATTGTCGGCCAACATGTGTCCTTCAAATTTGCGTTTAATAAACGCCTACATATTACTCGTCCATAACAGAAAGATATATGAATAACTACTCAGCCACGTGTCCCATATGGATTGGACTAGAAAAGAGTAGTGCGTGCGAGTGGTAGAGGCCACACTCTTTAATGATTTAATTTGGGAGAGTCACATTCACGTGCCTCCTACTCAATTCCATTTCATATTTTAGTTTGTAGGCTTCTTAAATTTCTTATCAATCAATTGGGCCGATTATCATTTCATTTGTTAGGCTGAGTTTCCACATCCTGGACTTGATTTAATCTTCCAATTGGGTCGATCTTTTATCCTTAGGCTGGGTTGAGTTCATAGTTTGTAGTGATGGGATGGATTAGTTTATCCCTTTAAATATGGGTCGGTCCGTCTCATATAAATGGTGTTGGGTTGGCCCAATAAAAGATGAAGGCACCGTCGGACTCGTAATTTCGTCCTCTTTTCAATGAAGTGCTCGAGGCTTATTAGTGACTTCATCTTGATCTCGAAAAAAGCGTAAACGTCTTCAAATCTTAACCGAAAGTCTCCGTTCTTGCTTCGTTTTCAATCCTTTGTACCTGCAAGACATAGTAACACAATACAAACATATTTGCAATATAATTACTCATATTTTATGGATATTAGTCTGATTTATAGTGTTTTACGGGGTATAAATGATGTGTGTTTAAGCACACATCAAATTCCCCCACACTTAGCCATTGCTTGTCCCACACGCAATATTTATAATACACGCCCGGAAAGAAATAATTTAACCCCCCGTAACTTAATAACTCCTCACATCAAACAAGAATAAAAAATGTTCATTAAGAGAGTTTAAAAATCATTTGTTTCTAAAGCGCCCCCGTATTAACCACTTATTAAAATATTAAAACTAAGATAAAATTTTAATAAAATTTATTTAAAAGGCTTTAAGAACGGGAGTTCGTCATCCTTGATTTTCACAATCTCCAAACCAAGCTTAAAATGAAATCACAGCTAAATATAAGATTAGATGCTAACACTACTTATAAATGCTAATTGTGTAAACGCATCTACTTTTCGCTCCCTTATCTTAATTTCCTCTAAGGATTTTATTCGGAAAATATAATGTGAAACGAGATCACTTATTTAAATATATTAAGGTCTTATTATTATAAAGGTGACCGGTTTAAACCATAATTAGTTTGAAATCCTTTCCTAAAGAGACGATATGCTAAGAATAAGGTCCACTTTAAGGTTCTAATTTCGCATAATTTAGGGGTTATCCTTTTTATTTCATCCGAAAAAACTCAATTACGAGTCCAGAGACGGAGGCTTTATTTAGATAACCCCGGAGTTAAAATTTGGCTTTATTCTTATTATTATTGCAACATTATTAGCCCTCGGTCCTTTAAACAACTGCAACATCGGGAGCGAACCGACCATAAACAGTAGTCTTATTTCGACCTCGGTAATTTCCTTGACCTTTTTTAAGGCTGAGACATCAGGAGCGAACCGACCGAAAACAGCAAACTTTTATCAGTCTCGGATTATTATTTTTATTATTATTATTATTATTATTATTACTTCCACCATTTAAACGACTGTAGCCTCGGAAACGAACCGACAGGAAACAATGGTCTTATTTCGGCTTCAGTTTATTACATTATTATTATTATAGCCAAATTTTAAGTCCTGTGGTCTTTTACCTACCTAGACAACGAGAGCGTCCTAACCGACAAGACCCGGTAGCCTATTTCCCCACAACACTGATAGAACCTCGATGTGTACCTTACTTTCACCAAAAGAAATCTCTACGAAGGGATTTAAACTAAGAATCGCAAAAACCAAAGTAACTTAATTCATTTAACAATTATATAACGTTTATTAAGCTGGTGGGAGCAAAAAGCCACAATTAACCTCTATGAGCTCTAAAGAGATCCAACTACTCCACGCTTAGCATCTAACTTATATCTAGCTCTATCATTTTTCGTTCTTTGCAAAATTTTAAAGTTTTGCAAACGCTTAGTCTAAAAAGCTAAGGGGAAAGCTAGAGTAAACTATCAAGTCGAGTCAAAAGCTACCTAGTTCTAAGCCTAAGGTCCTTCTAATATATACACAATAATAACTATTTTTTTATAATAAAATAAAGCAAAAAATTAGTTAAAACGGGGTTACATGGGACATAGACAGGCAACAGGTATGGTCAATTTCGACAGAAATCCCCCCCCACACTTAGAATCGAACATTGGCCTCAATGTTTAAAAATGTCGGGTTTTACCCCCACACTTAGAAACAAGAAAGGCAAATGCAAAAAATTCTAAGTATGAAAGGGGAAACAATAAATATATAAGATCAAGATTAAAGATTCCCAGGATATAATCATGAAAAATGATCGGAGACCGCGTGATTGGAGGATAGAAAAAAAGCACGAAGGTCTTCAAGATCATAGGAAATCCTGCAAGCAAAAACTGATAACCACGAAACACAACATGGAAAGAAGCACACCCCTAAACTAGGGATATATAATCACACACTTATTTATTAAGAAAATAGAAAGAAGAGAAGACACGGGTTGCCTCCCGAGAAGCGCTTGTTTATTAACGAGTCCCTAGCTTGACTCGCCCCCGAATTTATTTGTCCTTGGGGTGAAAACTGATTTATATATATATATATATATATATATTATATTATGATATATATATTTATATATATTAATAATATTTATATATATTCATATATGTTTGTTTATATATATGTGTGTTATATATAGTTTTTTATATATGTATGTTTATATATTATATTTGTAATGTATATATATAATTATATTAATATAATATAGAGTACTTTATATATACTTTATATATATCTACACACACAACAAACACACACACAACACAAACATATACTATACCTATATCTGTATGTAAGTATTATTATTATATGATACTATATATATCAGTATCATCAAATATTATACTATGTATATACACAACAAAACACAATCACATTAATTTTATATAATATTATGTATGTATGTGTATTTATATATGTATGTATGTACTATAATATTAATTATTCAATTATATATATATATATATGTGTTTTTGTGTGGTGTGTGTGTGTGTCTGTTTATATATATATATTAAGTATAGTCCCCCCCATCAATATTATGTATTATATAGTATATTTATTTATATATATATATACTACTATTCTTAAATATAATATTAACATATGTACCTGTACTATATATGTGTGTTTATATTTATTTATTATATGTCTTTCACTCGTATATATATATACTAATACTATATATACACACCACACACACACACACACACACACACATTATAAATATATATGTATATACTTATATTATAAAATTATATATATATGTATGTAATGTATATTTTATATCATAGTATGTATGTTATCATAATATTTATATAGTGTATGTATGTATTATATATAATACTTATATATATATATATATATATATATATATATATATAGGGATGGGTTCTAGAGAAAACCATAGTTTGGTAGAAAACTAAGAAAACTAAACTACAGGGTAGATTTTGCAAACATCTTAAACTTTAGGGTAAAAATTTTACAAAACAAAAACAAACAGGGATAATCACTCGTCCCTCATTCAGATAACCAAAAAAATCGTCTTTTCATCCCATCATTCTCATTTCCAAACCGATCAGAAAAATCGATCTAAAAATCGATCAGAAAAACGATAATCAAAAGTTCCGATTGAACAACCGATCAAAAACACATATACTCAAACGCAAATTCACACTAACGAATTAAGGCATAAGTGGAATCGTCACGTTATTCAAATCACGTAGATTCACTCAAAACCAATCTTCAGGTTATATATAAATTTCATTCAGCTAATTTTAAGCTTATATCTTACTTGTTCTATGTGTTTTTTATCTATACGACATAACACAGATTTACTACAATTTCTATGTTATTTTGTGCATTATTGGCTAAATTATATCATAATTAGTATTATTCTGAATTTTCTTAAAATTAGGGAATCTGTTATAATTTTGGAGGTTTATAGTTTTATTCACTGATTATTAAGAATATTTCTCAATTATTTGTCATTTTAGAGCATCAATGTGTAAATGAATCATAATTTGTATTATTGTTGAATCATATGACATATTAAGGCATCAGTGAGTATGTGAGTGTGATTAGTGAATCGTTAGACATATTAAAGGCACCAATGTGTATGTTTAGTGCATCTATTTATATTTTAGTGCATCGCGTGACATACCTTGGGCATATGTTTGTATGTTTAGTGCATCATTGAACATATTACAACATTAGTGAGTTTGATTAGTGCATCATTAGACACATTAAGGCATCGGTGTATATGTTTAGTGTATCAGTTTGTAGGTTTAGTGCTCGTTGGTCATAGTAGGGCATTCATTTGTATGTTTTGTGCATCGTTGCAAATAATTGGGCATCGGTTTGTATGTTTAGTGCATCGATGAACAAATTCGGGCAAAAGCGTGTATGTTATGTTTAGCGTATCCGTTTGAATGTTTAGCGCATCATTTGTCTTAATAGGGCATCAATTTGTATGTTTAGCGCATCGTTGGAAATATTTGGGCATCTGTTTGAATGTTTAGTGCATCATTGGTCATAATAGGGCATCCGTTAGTATGTTTAGTGCATCATTGGAAATATTTGGGCATCTGTTTGTAAGTTTAGTGCATCGATGAACACATTAGGGCATCATTGTGTATGTTTAGTGTATTCTTTGTAATCATGTCATTAACCCATGAAGGTCGTTTGATTTGCAGAAATTGACGAATATTATGCAGACGTTAGATATGAAAGGATCGTCATCTTTAACTTGGACTAACACATTACTACAACAAAGCCCCCAGAATCGATATGCACGAGCCTTCAACTTGGGTCGACAAAGGTAAAACCATAACAAGCTTTTTTTCTGTCGCAAAGTACCAAATCAAACTATTATTCGTTATGCACCTTTACTTCATGAACTAGGCCCATGACGTGCCTTTAAGTTTTGGAATATTAACATGATGTCAACTTACTAATCTGTATACGCATCGGATTCCATACAAACCATATATTTACCGTCTAAGCTTAGTTATAGGTCAACTTTTAATTGCAAAGGGTGATGTGGATCATGCTTTTTTCTGCATTCAAGATTGTATTATACGGAGATCGGGATAATATTCTTGCTCTTCTTGAGCAGGTATGGCGTTGTTGGTAAATCACGAATACATGATAAGGCAATGGTTCTGCAATAGCAGCTGGGGCTTGATATGAGGTATCTAGATTTTTATTTTTGAAGCCCTTTATTATAAAACATTTTCTTTCTGAAATGTTCACTCGTTTTGCGATGGGTAGCTCTCATTTTGTGTATATTGGGGTTTTGATATTCTTACAAATCATAACTGTTGTAGCCTGTAGTGTGGACAAAAAAATTATCCTCCCAGAAAGTCACATTTTGCTTATTATTTTCTAGAATAGTTGTTATTTCTTGTAGAAATATGGTTTAGAACTCAGACGAGTTGAAATGTTCAGCTGTAGATGAAAAAATTGGTAATATTCAGTTGCGATTTAATTCGTATCCATCTTCAGCTTTACCAAAATGACGTAGGTAATGCAAGCATGCCATATATTTTTGGCACCTGATGTTTGCAATTATCTTTCTACAGGAGTGGATCACTTGCTGAGAGATGTGAAGGATACAACCATCAACACACTTGCAACAGAGGTTTTTTTTCTCTTAATATATTTTGTCTGCGTTTTAAATCTAATAATTGACTGTTTGAGAACTAAGCTCTTATTTTTCTCAAATCTTTCCTTTACCTTTATAATCATTGCTCTAGTTTATCCACAAGCTTTGCACACATTCACAACACGTTGCAATGAAAACTTTTCTAATTATATTATATACAGCGCCTGCTGTGTTTGATCGATATCAGTTTTCTTGTATCTTTTGCAGGTCACTGTAAAGCTTGCAGTTTTGAAGGGGTTAGATCCAAGACGGAAGGAGATATGTGGATACTTGGACCTTGTTATAGACTGAAAGCTTCATTTAAATCATGAAATACTGTACCATCTACAGGTATTATTTCTACTTTGCCTCCAAGCTTTCAGCTTTTTACTGTCCTTATGTTTTTTGGTGAGTGCACTAATAACTTCTCGAACCTGGTAGACACTCCTCAGACATCCCACACGAATGCCTGTGCAAATAATCTCGAGTACCTGTTCATATTAACTACACACGATTGTGCACTTATAATCTCGAGTACTTGTTCATTTATTTAATTGCATCCGTTTGAGGTGCTATAGTGCATCTATTTGAGGTGCTTTAGCGAATCCGTGTGAGGTACTTTAGTGCATCCGTTTGTATCATAGTAGGGCATCTAAATATCACGGAAGTCGATATTAATATTACATAGAGGATTAGAGTATTAGGGCATCAATGAGTATTTTTAGGGCATCAATGAGTATTATTAGTGCATCATTAGAATTATTAGGGCATCTGTAATCATTTACGAATATATTTTGTAGACTAGCCGACTAGGTGATATTTAGGTTGTTTAGTTAACTTTATAAATGATAGCAAAAAAGATTGAGCATGATAACGTCTCGGGAGAAAATGGTCATAGCAGTTCGTTAGGTTCTCATAACAAGTTCATATTAACTACACACACTTTTGCACTAATAATCTCGAGTACCTGTTCATTTATTTAATTGCATCCGTTTGTGGTACTTTAGTGCATCCGTTTGAGGTACTTTAGTGCATCCGTGTGATGTACTTTAGTGCATCCGTTTGAGGTACTTTAGTGCATCCGTGTGATGTACTTTAGTGCATCCGTTTGTATCATACTAGAGCATCCATATATCACCGAAGTCGATATTAATATTACATAGAGGATTAGAGTATTAGGGCATCAATGAGTATTATTAGGGCATCAGTGAGTATTATTAGTGCATCATTAGAATTACTAGGGCATCAATGAGTATTATTAGTGCATCATTAGAATTATTAGGGCATCTGTTATCATTTACGAAGATATTTTATAGACTAGACGACTAGGTGATATTTAGGTGATTTAGTTAACGTTATAAATGATAGAAAAAAGATTGATCATGATAACGTCCCGGGAGAAAATGGTCATAGCGGTTCGTTAGGTTCTCATAAAAAGTTCACATTAACTAAATACGATTTTGCACTAATAATCTCGAGTACCTGTTCATTTATTTAATTGCATCTGTTTGATGTACTTTAGTGCATCCGTTTAAGATACTTTAGTGAATCCGTGTGAGGTACTTTAGTGCATCCGTTTGTATCATAGTAGGGCATCCAAATATCACGGAAGTTGATATTAATATTATATAGAGGATTAAAGTATTAGGGCATCAATGAATATTATTAGGGAATCAATGAGTATTATTAGTGCATCATTATAATTATTAGGGCATCAATGAGTATTATTAGTGCATCATTAGAATTATTTGGGCATCTGTTATCATTTACGAAGATATTTTGTAGACTAGCCGACTAGGTGATATTTAATTGATTTAGTTAACGTTATAAATGATAGCAAAAAGATTGAGCATGATATCGTCCCAGGAGAAAATGGTCATAGCGGTTTGTTAGGTCCTCATAACAAGCCAAAGATTGTAGTTATGGGAAGTGGTACAGTTGGTTTGTTTGCTTCTCTTGTACTTGCAGAGTTTGGTGTTGATGCTACTCTGATAGAAAGAGGGCAACCGGTTAAACGTGGTCATATTACTGGATTTTATTTTTGTTTTGGCGAGGTTACACCTTCACATTGCTTCTTTTGTATAGCGTTATAAATCTATAACCATGCACCTAAAGATAAAAATCTCACTCTTTTTCATCATCTAATTTATGTTTTAATAGTAGTGGGGTACTAAAAGCCGATCATATTACTGGATTTTATTTTTGTTATTTATTATGGACTTATGGTTGACACGGTGGTGCAGGTACATGGAGTGATGGATAGTTGGTAACTAGAATCGGGAGGAACAGTGGTAATGTTTTGTCGGTGAGTGCAATATCTCCATTTTCGTCACAATCAGTCATATGTTAAACACAACCCAAATCCTTTTCATAAGTATATTGGTCGAGAATGCGACCACTAGTTCTTCAAACTTTCCTGAATATTCACCTCTATATTCACCTAACTTGATTATATCAATCGACA
>BQNB010128676.1:0-12363 GCA_026074375.1 Tanacetum coccineum
TTTCTTCATTTCCTGTCATAATTATAAATACTACAAAGCACACACAAATAATAATATTCCTAAATAATTAATAGTAGAAAATACAGAAATATTGTTTGAATGCCAACAGAGGCATTTTACAGACCATAGTAATAATAATAATAATGTTTTTAGAGAAATTGTTTTAAAACATATGTGACCCAAAACATGCGGTCACACAACCAACTCGTGTCATCTTGACACTATTCATCATCATCTTGCTGCTGTTGTTGAGGTGGGTACTGCTGATAATATTGGTCATACTAATGTTGATCATATCCAGGTGGGTTATAGGCTCTCTGCAGTGAAACATTGTAAACCCCAGCTATGTGCTCGAATACCCCAGCATACTTGTCCCAATGATAAGACTGTCTATAAGACATCCTCTCAATCGCCCCCTGGCATATCTTCATACTACCCATCCTCTCGTACAAATCCTGCATCGATGCTCTCGGGGGTCTAGGAATAGCAACTCTCGGTACACCTGGCTCAGGAGCCTCGGGAATCAGCCTACCCTCAGAGTCGATCAAATCTCTAAGTGTAGTAGTATCCAAAGCTCTACAATAGATCAGAGTACTCAAACTGTTCAGCACCTCTTCAGTCAATAAATTCTTTCTCCTAACAATCTTCGTAATAAACTGTCCACAGTAGATCATACTCTCTTTCTGACTACCAGCTCATTTCCTCTCCATCCATCTCGCTATCAACCAAGCAACATTTGCATACCCATTTTGGTGTCTAGCATCGAACATACTCAACAACCACAAATCATTTTTCTGTATCTTTTCATACCTAGTCGTTCTATGACACAAACCATAAGTGATCATTTTGTGAAACACCCTCAAAATAGGGTTCCAAATAGTAGAAGCATGATTCCTCGATAAACTAAGATTTTCCTCTTGACTGATGCTCAACCAATACTCTTGAGCGTTAAAATGCTCATCACTACGCAAACCACCCTGAAAGTACACATCAAATCCTTCATCCTCTATCTCCTCTGAGTTGTATAATCCTAACCTCTTTTCAAACTCCAACAACGTCCAACTAAAAGCACGTCCACAAAGCCTAAACTTGATTATCTTTTTGGTTTTCAACTCATCAGCAGCACAAACCTCATCAACTTGTAGGTAGAATAGAACTCATGGCAAAGTTCACTATAAATTCGCTCATTAATGTTGAAAGTTGTTAGATATTAGAAAAAGACTCGGTCACCCTGTATATTTATTGTTTATAATAGTTCGTAGTTTAATAGTTTATCGTATGTCTTTCGGTTTTAAGCCGGGTTCTAATACCCAGTATTTTTGTATTTACTATATAAGCCTCTTCCAACTTTGGAAGAGGCAAGCTAGTCAATTTCATTTTCCTTTTACACATACACTTTATCTCTCTAGAAAACATCTCTCTATGTGTTTCTCTCTCTAGAAACTAGCCCAATCACAAGAATCATCACCCGTGTTATGAATTAAACGATCCTACAATTGGTATCAGAGCCTAAGTGGATTCGTGGTTGATTCTTATGGTTAATAAGCTCAAATTTCGTGGCTTATTTTGGTAGAAAAGCCTCGACTTCAAAAGGAAATTCGGGCTTAATTGTTGGTCTGATCTTGGAGTTTCTCTTGCTTTTCTTCATGTTAATCAAGATGTTTGTTGCCATAACAAGCGATTTACAAGCTCTAGCTCGATTATTAAGCTTTAAAAGGTTTCGAATTTATTTTGTCGTTCTTAGTGGAGAGTTGCTTCATATTGGATGATTCTCAAAGATTTACGAGTTAAGGGGTGTTTAATCGTAATTTAGAAACACTTAATATTGTATGTTGTAGCTTAGTTTTGTGGCTAGAAAGATCATATGGCTTGATTTTGCTTAATTCGTCCAAGTGTTCTTCGTAGAGGTTTGCTTATTTTATTATTGTTCTTCACGGCGAGTTGACATTGGGTTAGGGCAAGATCGAATAATTAGGAAAAGTCAAGGCGAGTTGCCAATAGTCAAAGGCGGAGTTGCTTAATTTTAATAATTATATTCGCGGCTTGTTTGTTTAAATTTGGTGGCGAGTTGGCTTGTTCGCGGCGGGTTCTACACAGGGAATAGTGGCGAGTTGGCTTGAAAATAATAGTCGACGAGTTGGTATTAAAGGTAGGCGAGTTGTAAACACACGGCGAGTTTGCTACGATTATAGGTAGCGGAGTTGCTCACGGCGAGTTGCTAGTTTATTGGCAGCGAGTTTGCTCACGGCGAGATTGATTATTTATTGTTATCGCGAGTTAATCAAAATTGGCAGCGAGTTACTCAAAACAACGGCGGATTGCCTAGTAAGATCTTGGCGGCGTGTTGGCTGTTAGCAATCGGTTTGCTCCATCAATGGAGGCGGTTTGGTTGATTTAAAGCGGCGGTTGGATAGAATCATTACGCAGGCGGTTTGTTGAATTTTATAAAAAAAAAGAGTATCCTGACGACACCCGTTTTAGCGACTCTTTTTGGCGGAAAAAAAAATAAAAAAATAATAAAATTAAAAAAAAAAAAATAAAAAAAAAACAAAAAAAAAAAAAAAAAAAAAAAAACAAATAATAAAAAAAAAAAAAATAAAAAAAAAAAAAAAAAAATCCAACCAAAAAAAAATAAAAAAAAATTACCCCCAAAAAAATAAGAAAAATTAATTAAATTAATTATTTTGTAATCTTTTTTCTATAGCCTTTTTTGCTTATTTTTTACACCAAATTTAGATTTTGGTTATTGGCGTAAAAAATTTTTTTTCTTTATATAATCTAACTGCGCCATATTTCAAAAACAAAATCTAACATAACCAATACCTCAACCCAATTATTCATTTACTGGTTTTTTCTATTGATTTTGTAAAATCACGGTTTACTTCTTATGGTTTAAATCTCTAGACTTGTAATTCCTGGATGAACGTCCAATGCTTTCATAAACCAATACATCATGATGTCTAAATATGTCAGAAGATATTTTGGTTTGAGGGTTTCGAGGCTCGCCCCCCACCAATGCTTGCAGTTAGACTTTGTATCTTTGGAGGGCGGGGTGGCATCTTTTTACTTCTTCTGTTTGTTGGGAAAAGTTATGAGAGAACATTATGAAATCGATTTATTGATGGTCACCACGTTTCATATGGGAACGTTACATATCAAAAAATCTTGGTGAAGATGCTGATGATGCTGAAAGAAACTGAGGGGGGTGCTCTCTTCTAGGTCAAAGATAATATTTGACGTGATTGGAGTCTTGTTCTGTCCGTTCTGTGAAGAATTGATTAGGTTTATAGCTGACATTCGTGCTACGAATATCTTACTTCAAGGTTATTCCACAAAGACATCTACACACTCATTCAAACCATTATACTGACGCAAAGACATTTGGGACAATGTGAAGATGATTCTGGAAGTTTGGAGTTAACAAAGGATGACTGGGGAATCACAATTATACGTTGTATTTGAACGATTTTGTCAAATCAAAGGTAGAAACCATTCATGGTTTACTATGTTTGGTTTTTGAAGTCATTAACGACATGAGAAAAATCAAGATGACCATGTCAGGATGCAGTTTAACTCTAAATTTCTATGAACAACATGTTTACCATGAATTGGAGCAGATTCCATAATTGATAGTAAAACTCAACAGAGGTTTTGAAAGATGTCTAACTTTGATAGTTTGTATGCATACTGGAAGCCAACATGGGAATATACTTTAATCGTTTCTTTTTTGTATACTAATGAGTACTATTGATGATGGAAAAGGTTATTAAAGCCAACTAATGTCCTTTGGCAATAGTGTATATCATGCCTCAGTTCAGCATTTCCAAAACAATCATCTGAGTCTTTTTCCACAATTCTTCAAATCAACCATTACTTGTTGAAATTGTCAAATGGAACAGGAAGCACTTTCAAAGTGATAACTTGTTTGAAGAGCCTATCCAAACACACCTTGCCCTCCTCAATCAATCATTCAAAGCTATTTCCTCAAAGAAAATTCAACTCCTAACTTCTAAAACGCAAGGAAAAAGGCTACAGTTCTCAAGTCGACAGTGTTGTTGTTCAGGTGTTCGAGTAGATACAATGCGAATAAATCAAGGAAGACCATTTCTGAGGAACTACAATTCAAGTGGAAATGTGAGGCTGGGAACTGGCTGGAGGTCAGACGAACAGAGTTGGCAATGTGAGAATCCTGGTACAAGCTAAACCCTTATGTGCTACAACTGCAAAGGAATCGTGGCACATAGACTGAGAATGTCCACTAACCAAAGGTTTGTTTCCTCAGGATTCAGATCTACTTCAAAGACAAAGATGTTGCTTATGAATGATCATAGTAATGGTTGCTTGTACTGGATGAAGAGCTCAGTTGTTTCTTGCAGGAGAAACAGGTCAACAATTTTTGACTGAAGATGTGGATGATTTGGCACTCAATGTGGTCAATGTCCTTTGAAGCTTGATCATGTATGGCATTAGACTCTGATGTTGATGAGGCTCCCACCACCACAGACCATGTTTCATGGTTTATCTTTCATCTAAAGGACATTAAATGACCTATAATAATTCAATCTCTGCATTGATGCTGGGCTATCATATGAAGCGAATACTCCGTTTGAGGTACAAGCTCATGATAACTTTGTAGATCATATGGATTGTTTCATGAAGTACACCGAGATGCAAAGAGATGATTACAACACAACTCCGTTGTTGACTTTGATGCTGGACTATACGAGTGATAGTAATATTATTCCGTTATGTTCAGTTCGTGGATGACAACGAAGTACATTGTTGTACAAAGTAATGTTCTTAGTAACCAAATGTGCATTGATGTCAATCTTATGAAATGCTCAATATGAACAGGGTACGGTTTGTACAAGTTAGGTCAGTAAATAAGCTGGTTAAAGTAGTTAATGGACACCTTTTTTCTCTCGAACTGACGAGTATAAGGAACTGGTCGGGGTGTATGAACAACGGTTCTAAGTTTGAATTAACTGAATAAAGAACGACAAGATTGAATGAACAAATGAGATTAATTATCTTCTGCCAAAATCGAAAAGAAACTTTTTAAAATTTTACCCGGAACTATCATTTTGCACAAAATGAACTTCGTTTACCCTTACCATCATCAAGATAATGAGGGATGGAAGCGATCATTTTGAAAAGGATTTTAAACAAAAAGAAGACAAATTCCCTTGAAGAGTTTTTAGCATTAAAAGGTAAAGAAAATGGTTGAAGATAGATTATACAAAACAGATCAGTCTATTCACAAACGGTTCACATGATATGTAAACAAAAAATCGTTTTATGATGAAAATGAACAATGGTCGACGGATGAGGATCAAAAATTCCATTATGTTTGCCGCTCTGTGCAAAGCTCAAATTGATGGTCATACACATACCCTTCTAGATTAATGGTCATGTAATTTGTCATGAATTCCAATGCATGCACGACCTCCTGGTTGATTCTTGACTCAGAGGTTACTCTAGTGAGGAGCTATCGTGAGATAAACTAGGAAAGAATATAGCTGAGAAAAATGAAAAGCGCCTAATGTTGTGTGGAAATAAAGTTTAGGATGGTCCCCCCCCAGATTACTCGAAGAGCAAGAACTTCTTTGAGAATCTATTTGCTCAATCAGAAGAATTATATCCCCTGAACAAAGATTTGTTGGTCGAATAGTTAATAATGACAGAAAATAGGGCGGAAGACCTCAAGTTCACAATAACCACTTCGACAGATTGACAAGTGTATACATCCCAATACTATCTGTCAAGCTTTATGTTGTCTCAGAGATTTTTCTGACCAGCTAAAAGTCAAAGTGAAGATTAAATCTTATATGGTGATTGCACATACAACAGTGTTTTACGAAAATGTTGACAAAACTTGCAATGAAGAGAAATCAGCCCCCAATTAGGTCAGTTAGAGACAGAAGGGGAGAGAGAAGAGAGGTTTTGAGCATTACAAAAAGACTGAGTAGTTCTTCAATGAAGTTAGTTCATCATGTGATTTCAAACTCTTAGAGAACAATGTGTGTTGTTAGGAGTTCAAAGGGCCTCATTTAAATGAAGTTAAAGAAAGTAAGGGAAGAAAATTATCTGGATCTAATATGTCTAAGATGAGGTCGGACTCAGAATGTCGTGGACAAGCAATGTGCTTGAAATGTGAAAAGAAAAAAACTTCTCATTGTAAAAGTGAGATTTGGTTGTAATTGTTTGTCGTATGTCAACTATTGTTTTGATGTGGAAAAATCAACGTTGTCTAGATCTGAAGCTTATGTGAAGATGTAATTAAAGTTCATAATGAGTCAAAACAATATTGTTTGTCAAAACTTGAAAAAGGGAGAAATGAGTCCTAAATTTGCAATGATAAGATAATCAAACATCTTCAAAGGAAAAGTTTTGATATAAAAATTCTCGCAGAGCATCACAGGAAGCTCCTGATTTTAATCATTTTTAAGATCTAAGTAATCTAGCTCGCACAATGTGTGTGTATCTCGAAATAGAAGGATCAATCGATGAAATTAGAGACTTGAAAGTTCTACGTCTCTTGTAGCGTGTATGACAGAAGACTTTGAGCCTTCTGCTATGCTAACGATGTACATGATCCGCTATTTGAATCAAATGAATGCGTTATTATTGAGTAGAACTAGAAGAGTGTGATGAAAGCAGCATTAACACAAGGAATTGTTTGGTCTATTCATAAGATTACGCGTAACTTCCACCCATGAGAAAAGACATCTTCCTTGTGTTAGAACACAGATTGAGGATTTAAAGGCTCAAATCTAGAATTGGCAATGTATGAAAGTTGCCGCTAGAAGTTCTGTCAAAACAAAAGTTCTTGCTCCTGGAATGTATGCCCAATAATGTAGAACCAATCCCCTCTCAGCCTTAAGAACAATAGGGTTCAATGCTATTAAATTATTCAACCATTTAAGGAAGAGTGTAGAGAAAACAGTTGAAGGGAGATTGTAAAGGTAAGCGCAAAAGAGTAGTTAAAACCACTGGGATTAAATGTATTAACATATGAGCTTGATCAATACACTACAGCTTTTATCAGGTGAATTGATCATAGAATAGTGTTATTGGCACTTGACCCAAGAATTCAACCGAATCGTGATAACCAAGGCAGTGTGTGTGTGTGTGTGTGTGTGTGTGATTGTATGAAATAAGCAAGTTTCCTATTTACATGTAATGCAGTACATCATATAATAATAACAACAGAAACAAGAGTGACAGAAATAAAACTCAATAACGTTTATTAAGCACATAAGGGTCTGGATGTGGCATGTCTCTCCTGTGTGCTAGAAGTCAAAAATTGTGATCAGCACGAGCTGTACACACCATCAGAAGCAGGACACATAAACTCCCCTCGCAGAGCAGAACTCCACTCACCAAATTGTATCCTAGTACCCTTGTGTTATAGAAATACGCTACCTCATCTACTAATACAAGCAATAACTTACGCAAAGGTTCCATGCCCTACCTAAGACTCCTACGAACTGACGCTGGCGATCATGACACACAGCAAGTAGACATATACCCACACATCCTACTCCCCCTAGAATACACCCTTACAGCTTCCGGTCCTCGCGCGCCAACCTTCGCTGATCGCAGAGTTGTCTCTTTATGCATTTGATCTTAAGACATGTTGTAATTTACCTCCGTTTCTGAATCTGGTGGTGCCAAAAACATGTTAACAAATGTTTGAATTTGCCAAATCATGAAAATGTGTGTTGTTAATATTTTAGCTCTGTAAATGCTACACCCACTGTTAAAAATGTCTTTGCCTAAAACACCCCCCCCCCCCCCCCCCCCCCCCCCCCCCCCCCCCCCCCCCCCCCCCCCCCCAACCCCTCCCCCTAAACCCCTACGGGGCCCCCCCCCGATCCCATCAAAAAATAAAGGGAAAAGCAGATTTGGAAACCAAAAAGGCAAAACTGTCTGATAATAGTTTGAACAAGACCAAGCAGATTTGGCAACCAAAAGGAAAACTGTTTGATAACAGTTTGAAGAAGACCAAGCGGGTTTGGAAAGCGACGGGCAAACTATTTGCTAATGTTGGTTATCAATGGAGACCCACAGGAAAGAAATTCACCTCAGGAAAACTTAATTGTGGTTATCAATAGAGACCCACAGGAAATAAATTTGCCTTAGGAGAACGATGCCATTTAACTAGGCTTCCTGTGACATGTACCTTGTGTGTGTGCAGATAACAAACATGTGTCCCCCACAAATTGGGGATAAAAATTCCAAACCCTCCAAAAAAAAATACGTTGTTTCAAATGCAGGTGGTACAGATCATCCTTTGGTATCTGGACTCAGGCTGTTCAAAACTCGATTTAGAGGAATGAATGGCTCCTGTACAATCAGTTCTGGTACCCGAGCCTTTTCATGATGACCCCTGGAACAACTCAATTAGGATGCACCCATCGCCTGTCCTACAACTACCATACATTCCACCAATAGATAAAGATTGGAGATTTAATTCCAACCTGTATGTTCAATTGATTACTATGATAATCTACAGATGAGTGAACTTAGTACCTACGGTCTACTATTGTTAACGCTCAATTGTTTCTACAAAAAAACATATGGTGTTTCTACAAACGATTGCTCAAGTTGCACCTTTTCTACATAGTCATTCACTATCATCCTTCACAAGTCATCTCCAGTCTTTCCTCAAGGTATTGCAGCTGGACACAACTATCGAAGGGACACCTCAATTACTCAACCTGAATTCATCCCTCAGTTACCCTGCTTACAGGAGAACCTAGTCTGCACAGTCATCAATCAGGGGGATATCAGTTTAGCTGAACCCAACCAAGTGAATCAACCACCGGATCATCTTAGAAAAATGGACCAAGGATCACCCTCTTGATAATATCGTTGGTAATCCTTCTCGTCCTGTATCTACCAAAAAAATTAGTTAAGCATCCAGATGCTTTGTGGTGCTTGTTTCCATACTGAACTGTCCACGCAAGTCGAACCCAAGAAGATGATCCAACTCAGTGCGTTGATAGAGACTTGGATTAATGTTTCAAGAGCAGTGTGCATGTATGTGGAAAAGAAAGATCAAAAAAAAAAATTACACCAAATATTTGAATTTCGAATTCTTGTGAGAAATTGGGAATTATATTACTCATTGCAACGTTATTATCTATGTAAATATGTTGTGTTCTTCGCTATAAGTGGGAGGTCTAAATATGTGAAGCTGCTGAATGTTATGGTGATGGTTACTGAATTTACAGCACAAACAGGAGCTTATGGAATGAGTGTTTGGCTGATTTGTTGCGGTGAGAAAGAGAGGAGGCGCACTCAAATTATGATAACGTGATAGAAGGTGACATCGTCAGAGCAAGCGTAAATATAGGTGATTAAGTAGTGTTTTCAGACATTTTAACATATTATAAGCTTTTTTTATAGGGAATTTTGATACTAAAAGTATTAACTATTCATGTTATTCAATATCCTCCCACTTGACTTTTACTTTCCCCTAATTTAATTCAGAGAAATGAATTCATAAATTACTTATGCTAGAAACATTAAAGTCGAACACCTCACGAAAAAAGGGGATCAAAAATCACTCAACTCTCATTCTAGTCTAAGTGTTTCATTTTTTTGGGTGATTACTATTTTCTTCCATAATATATTCGATACGGCGTATAGAGGTCTTCTAGATACGACGTATAAGCTCTTGAGTCTTTGTGGTATTTGGTGAAGTGCAGGCACGGATACGCCGTATCTTCCTTGTTGGATACGCCGTATTGAGTGTCAGGGACATATTCTTCAAATATCTTCATTTAAGCTCCAAATTGCGTGCCTTTGAGCTAGTTCTTTACCAAGTGCTCCATAATTACTACAAAACTAAATATAAGCGATTAATACCAATTCATGCAATAATTATATCAAATGGGATAAGAAATACGGGATAAATGATGCTAATTAGATAACGTTATTTGATGTCATCACATATCATCACAATGGGTTAGCTAATAATGTATGTTGCGGAGCATGCTAACCCATTTCTTCATAACATCGGATGGCTTATAGTTGCATCACCAACTTCAGGAGTTAACATACTAAGTGGCTTATAATTGCACCACTTTTTCTTTTTATATTACAATTCTCCTGTACATAATAATATATCCCCCCACTTTAGATAAACAGTATCGAAAGTGATAGAACCAGGCACCTACTTATGATCATATTAGTGTGTCATCAATGAAAGTGCTAATTTTCGAACCTATTTTCCCAAACCATGGACTTTGGTAGCCAACAATTTCAACCATAGATAAATATAGACTACAGGGTAGGCTAAGGCGAAATGGTGAAACAATACATGTAACATAGGGTAAACATAGGTTTCATCTAAGTCAACTAGAATAGTCTATTTAGAGATTGTTCTATCCAGAACTCTCTCCTTTCGGTCATCCCAAAATATTAAATGTAACCAAAATAGGATAGGCTAAACAAGGGTGATCTAGGGGATAATTTGCACTTAATAATGAGTGCAACAAAGGTTTTAACACGGGAGGTCAACAAGTCAGTGTGACAAGTTGATAAACACACACACATATAGGCTGTTTGGGTGAATTCCTAAGTGTTGCCTTCTCGAATTAGGTCCCAAAATGATGTACATGCTAAGTTCTAAAGTCTACAATACTACCGACACACTCAATATTTTAGTGGATTTTTGTCATATAGATGAAAATGAAATATCAGGCTTAAACCTCACCAAGTCATAATAAAGGATAATGTGCATTTGGCAAAGATTAATTCTAGTTTATTTAAGAAAAACATGTCAAAAATTTTAAAATTGGCACAATTTTCAAAGAAAACTAGAAAATTGAAGGCAAACATATGTCAAGTAATAATTATACTCCCATCCCCCCACTTAATTTGTACAATGTCCCTATTATACATTAAGGAAATGAAATAAAAAGAAAAGAGTAGAATTAGGACAAGAAACTCACTGAGCATTGCTTCCAAACATATGAAATGAAGTAAATTAGCAGAGAACATCAGATAATCTCCGTCTTCTAGCAAGCTCTTAATCCCCTGTGATCAGAAAAACAAACCAAAGCATAAAATCGCTCTAAAAAGAGTATACAAGAAATACAAACCTAACTTTACTTTCATAGGAATCATGGTTTCATTTAGCATATGCAACAAGCCTTTTAAACCACTTGGTGGCCCAAGTGGATGAGTGAAGTCTCATGAGGGTTTCCAGAGATCATACCCATAAAGATCATTTGAAATATACAAGGTTTTGAAAATGTTTAAAATTAGACTAAAGGTTTTTTAGAAAGAGGTTATGGCGTAAACCCGATGGTTGCGTCGTAATCATGTGGTTTAAATATTTTTGGTTTAAGATGTTACGGCGTAACCATATCAAGGTTTACGCCGTAATTGAACAGGTTACGGCGTAACCATAGTTGTTACGCCGCAACCGCTACAATATCAGCAATGTTACCACATAATTACAGGTCGAGTCAGACTTGAAATTTGCATCCTAGCTGCTGGAACCTGCAAAATAAAGTAAAAAACTTACAAGCCAACTAATATGCAAAAATGAAGCATAAAAAGACAGGCATCAGTTGCCTTCCACGAAGCGCTTGTTTTTATCTGAGTCACGAGCTTGACTCCACCCTTATTTTCCAAGTAATAGGGTGTTCCTCCCCTCACTTAAAATCAAGTGCGAGTGAGAGTAGCAATGAACACCATGATCGTGTAAATTTGCTACTGGATAGGGAAATGATAAATTAGAACCATACTGATAATGAGATTTCATTTCCCTTATTGTCATACCAGTTTTGCGTGATGATTGGCTTACTTGGTGTAGTAATTTCCGAATGAAGGTCTCACAATCATATGTCTTAATATCCGAGAGCTCCATTACATCCTTAACAGGGTTATCATTTTCTATTTCGGCAACCTTTGTAATATCAGAAAAATCCTCCTTGAATTTGTTCAATTGCTTGTCAAAATAAGATTAGTAGCTAGTGCTACATAATCGTCATTGGGCGGTGTGATGTGATCTATCTTAGGGGTCAAAGGTTGCATTACGCCATCATTTAGAGGAATATCATAATCCTGTTCCCTTTCCCTTATAATTTCCTCCGTATCATGGAATGGTCCTAGAGGCATTACTGGTTCAAGGTTGGGTAAAGCGTGTATGGTAGGTATGAGAAATTGCCTAAGCCTTTCTATATCCTTGATTATAATGTCCTAACCGACATCCATGTCCCCTTCATCTTCTCGAGCCTTCTGATGTGTCGTTGTGTGTAGGTATTATTTGTTATCAAGTTTTACTATTTATATTTTGCCGACTATACCTAAAAACAACACTTTAATGGGCAGTGTACCCAGTCA